>NNCF01131566.1:179849-198506 GCA_002313205.1 Laupala kohalensis | reverse complement strand
TAGGAGACAACTTACGTGCTTTTCTTCTCATCCCATAATTATAAGATTTATCCAAAAGTATGTTATGTTTCACAATGTGGAAAGCCTGTGCTAAGTCTAGGAATGTTATAATTAAAAGTTTACTTTTGTCTGTGAAATTGTTGTAAATTTTCATTGTAATAAATCCTAAAAATCCGTAGTTCCTTTATTTTTGTAAAAACCAAATTGCTTTGGGCTTACTCTATCATAAAATATATTTTCCATAATTATTGTGATATTTCTTTTTAACAATATGGGTCTCTAATTTCACATATCATGTTCATTAGTAGTTTAAAAAGTAGAGATCATGTCTGCGTTTTTAAGTGCGTCAGGTCAGGTTGCCTTTTCAATATATAGCTAAAATATGAACACTAATGTATAAACAATATAGTCCAATATTTTTTGTTTTTTATGAAGTGCACATTTATAGTTAAATATTTCTAAAAATGAAAAGGAGGAAAAAACTACAATTTTTTATTCAGTTTGGTGTTTCTAATTTTCTGAAATACATGTAACTTATGGTCAAGCTCCAAAAGTTAACTTTTACTTTTAAATATAATTATTATAAGATCCTTTTCTCTGGAGGTGTCATAAATGTCTCATAAATGTTAAAAACGTGTTACAAATTAAGGAAATAGATAAAATGTAAATCTCAAATAATTAAAAAATACTATAGGCTCTAGTCTAAGAAACTAAAATAGAGCAAAATCATAAGATGTTAAATTATTACTAACTATTTAGTAAATTTGTTACTATTTCAAATTTGGGACCAAAGTAATTACAAAACATTNAAATTATTACTAACTATTTAGTAAATTTGTTACTATTTCAAATTTGGGACCAAAGTAATTACAAAACATTCCAGTAAATATTAGATGCTTTGACAACAATAAATTTAAGCTTTACTAATCAAGACATAACCTGAATATTACTTTTGTACCTTTTGTTCGATCTCATCTGCAGAGAATGTATGGCCATGGAAGTGAGGTCCACAAAAGTGATGATGATTTTAGCTTCAATGAGGTCTTACAATTACAAATTATAGGTTAGGAAAGAGGATATTACCCATCAACACAAGTACTCTTACAACCATCTAAATAATTATATATTTCTTGTACAGTATAACTGCTTCCCTCGTTTTGTCTCGTAACAAAGTGATGAAGTAGATTGAAGAATATACTTATATCAGCTATATTAGCCATTCACAGAAATTTGCTATCAGTGTTAATAATGAGACTTGATGATAATATCTTTTAATATAGTCATTAAATATATCAGTTTTTGTATCATTTTAGTTGAATAGTTTGTAATAAAGCTTGAACATAACAGGTAGGTTTTTTTTCAGACTGTCCATGTAGGTGGTTAATCACCTTCTGAGGACAGATTAAATAGGTTTATAAATCAAATTATTGATTTTAAATTACATGTGTTACCTGTAACCTATCGCAACAGATATTTTGCCCAGAGACTTAAAACTAAACTTTCTTAAAAATAAAACATTTTGGCATTTTAGCACTGATATTGTTTATTTCTCTATTTCCGTCATTCATATCCTTTTTTATTTTGTAATTTCTACAGAGTTTGTAGCTTTCTTAAAAATGGAGTTTATATTTGATTTGGGTGAATTTCGTTTGTTGTTTATGTGCTGCATAATGTTTTTCACTTTATTGAGAACCAATATTAGAGAAATAGTATTCATGTAATTTGCTATTTCTACAGGTTTATCTATTTCACATTTTCTTCATAATAAACATGTTTTCTTTCAGTTTTATGTTCTTGGTTTCTGTCATAAATGAGATGTACAACTCTTCATTGGATTACATTTATTAAGTACTACTCCTTGCCAACGTTTCGAGGTTATGGGTTCACCTCTTCTTCTGGGCTGTGGATTGTCAGTAATAAACATAAAAGAAGATGAAATCTAGTTTCGTTATATTTTGCTTCGATGCTAAGTTCAAACTGTAAATTCTATATTACGCTCAGACTCGTGGAATTAAAGCAGCGATACGAGAATTGAAAGAAAACCCGTAGTCCACGAGGATCTGGCGATGCCAAGAGGAGAAGTTGAATTGCGCCAGTTAACTTTTCATTTTGAAATCCAAATGATTATACTTACCAAAACCAACCATTTCATGTGTAATTTTGAATGAGCATTTCCGATTTCAAAGACTTTGATTTGACTCAATTTCATTTTCTCCCTTCACCCGTGCCTTCATAAGTGTGTGGGGGTTTATATTTAGACAATTACCGTATGTATTAGCTGTAAGGAAAATCTGTCCATTTTGTTTTAGTTTTTTATTAACCATGTGGATTCAAGTATATGGAACCCTTGGAAGAGAGTGAGAAATTATAACTACAACCTTTGAGTACTTATTTTCGAAGGACGGGTTGCATCCTCTATACCCAGGTGAAAATGGCGTCGTACTTGTTCTCCTGCAACAGAACCCGGGAAGCTTGAGGTCCCGTGTTTGAATCTGTCTGCCACCATTTTTGCCAGGCCGCAGACGATGCTGAGTAGGGAATTGTTTACAAATTTTGAACACGGGAGATCATTCAGATGTTGTGCATTCTCGTGCTGCTTATTCAATAAAAGAGAAATCGTTTCGCATACTCTCTACACCATTTACAGAAGAAGGTCCAGCTGTGTCTATATGTAATATTTGTGGGCAGCATTTGTGGCGCAAGTTAGACTCATTTTTCACAAGCTAGCGCTCAGAGCTATACATCTGTGAAATTTGTCAAATATCCTTTGGGGCAAAAGAACCCTTCGGTGTACACATGCAAACCCACATTAATAAATCATTGTACCAATGTGTAATTTGTAAATCATCATTCAAACTGAAATTATAACTAGGATTATTACAATAAGGATCCTGGGTACACACAATTCTCCACCTGAAACCATTTCCATTCCTGCTCCTTTCAATCCACCACACACACCCAATCCTCCTCCAACTCCCATTCCTACTTGCTCACCTATTCCTTTGACTCTTCCACTCACACCCATTCCTCTCACTTCTACTCACCCTAACTCTCCATCTCTAATCCCCCGCCCCATCACACCCTCCTATGCCTCTGTGGTGTTCTGCCAATCCACATCACCCAAACCGCGACTGAGTACACCTGCTTCGCGCATTACTTCATATAACCTACAAACCCATGAGCCTGTAACATTCCCTAACTTCTGCACCTGACTTGACAATCAACAAAACACTATCTATTCTACACCAAAACATACGATCATTAAAAAACAAAACAAATTTCCTAGAGGTACCGTTAGATACAACATTAAGGCATATATCAGTACTATGTTTCACTGAACACTGGCTATCAGACACTCAAATTAACATCACATCACTACCAGGGTACTATCTAGCAGGTTTTTATTGCCGTAAAATAGATAAACATTACAAAAATAAGCATCACGCACATGGAGGTTCTTGTATTTACCTCAAACTTAACATAGAATCCAGGCAAAACACAAATTTTAACAACTTATTTAAGGACTCAGACTTTGAATGTACTATATTTGAAATCCTAGCTTTAAAGATATTTATTTTAAATATTTTCAGAGCACCTGATGGAAATCTTGAAACCTTCAGGTAAGCCTAGATACAGTTCTTAACAAACTGACAAAACTCAAGAACCATTTTATTATTATTTGTGAATATCTGAACATTGACTTTTTACAAACAAACAACAACATCATTGAACATGAACAAGAAAAGTTCATCGACGTAATGAAATCATTTAATTTGGAAACCATAATAAATGATCCCACAAGAATAACAAATAGCACTCAAACAATAATTGACCAAATACTAATTGACAGGAGCAAGCACATTAATAATAATAAATTTATTGTCAAAAAACAGTACAAACTGCGTATGACCACTTGGAGGAAAAAAAAACTAATTTACTCTCCGGAAGCAAGCAAGGGACCATCCCATCAATTCCGATCAAGGGCCCGAAGGCAGAGGCGGATTCAAAAAATTCAGCAAAAATTCCTAGATAAAATACAAAGTTAGCTGCGAGTTATAAGACTAATAGAATGTCAATATGTTTGTAATTTTAAGCAAAAAATTACATGTACAAGTTATTATCGAACTATAGATTATTTTGAGTATAGTGTTTAAAAATCATAAGAATTGAAATAACACTAAATTCACGATTTATTGTTACAATAAACACGCCCCTAGACCAAGCCTAGAGAACCTGTATGATAAATCCGCCTCTACCAGAATGAAAAACGGAGAAAAACCCGGGCAAGGATGGGGCTACAGAATTTATGTACACAACCGTGCCAATGTTGAGTACACATAAAACTAAATTAATATGAGCCATAAGACAGTTTTTGAAATTGTTATAAGTTGTTTAAAAGTGCTACAGCAATGGCGTGATAAAGTACATGACGAATTTAACTTTTGTTAAAATCAATATATTCTTTTACATTGTAGAAGCACTGGTGCAGAAGGTAGTTATCTTGCCTCTACATATGATACGGGACTAAGTGACAATAATGCACTTATCCTCTCACTTACAACTGATACTAACTCCCAAAAGCACACCATTGTAACTAACAGAAGAATATTTAACACCACAAATTTAAATACACTTCTAAATAATAAAACATGGACTCATGTTTATGAAACCTCTAATGAAGATAGCAAGTACAACAAATTCTTCTACCAGTTATTAAATTATTTTGACATTCCCATCCATATAAGCAGCAAACACAAAAACCACAAAGTAAAAAACATTGGCTGACTAAAGGAATCAAAACATCATGTGAACAGAAGAGAAGGCTCCATATGTTAACTAAACAACCATCATGTCCCATTCAACTCAAACCATATTATAAACAATACACAGTAGAACTTAAGAAAGTAATAATTAAAGTCCAACAGATGATGAATGACTAATACATAGAGAAATTTACCAACAATATGAAAGCTATGTGAAATATTGTTAAGCAAACCACTATGCAAGTCACCAATAAACAACAACACATAGAATTGATACAAGACAATAACAAAATAGTTGACCCCATTGAAGTTGCTCATACACTCAACCAGCATTTCACAGGCATAGCCAACCAACTACAAAATAAGCAAAACTCAACCACACTACAAGCCATACCACTACCAAATGATATTCATGTAACATCAACACTGTATATCAGGGATCAAATCAGGAAGAAGTCCTTCAGATAATTAGTAAAATGAAAAACAAAACATCTTCCGGAATTGATGATATACCAGACACAGTCATTAATTAATAACAGATTAAAAAGCTTCTTAACTTGTAACAAAATTATTACAGACATGGATACATGGATTTAGAAAAAAAAGATCTACTGAAATTGCTCTATATGCTTTTCTCAATGAAATTTTAATTGCACTTGAGCAGAAAGAAATCCCTCTTGGACTATTCTTAGTTCTCACAAAAGCTTTTGATATAATTAATCATGAAATTCTCCTCACTAAATTAGAAAATTATGGAATTAGGGGAATAGGATACTACTGGCTAAAGTCATATTTATCTGAAAGACAGCAAATAGTACAAGTATCCTACCAGCATAAAAATCAAATGAAAAACATTACAGGTCTCAGCCCATACATATGACTCACGGAATTCCTCAGGTCTCCACCCTGGAACCCATACTATTTCTTCTATATATTAATGACATTCCATCCATCATCAAAAACCACAAAATTGTACATTTTGCTGATGACACAAACATCTTATTCCGTGCCAAATCTGCTGAAAACTTAACACTACCAAATCCACTATATACCTTAATGGTTCCAACAAAATAAACTCATAATAAATACTGACAAAACATGCATAGTTTTCTTCCATAATCCTCATTCATCAGCACACACCTAAAATCGATTTTAATGGTAACCACCGCAAATTAAAACAAGCAACACAGTTTCTGGGACATGCTATACAAGATAACATGAAATGGATCTGTCACCGAGAAACACTGAATATGAAACTCAGCACAATAAACTATGCCATCAGTGTTCTAACAGCAAATTGCACAAAAGATACCCTTCGAACAGTATACTATGCAAATGTCCATATCATTCTAAAATATGGTATATTTTGGGGACGGTACCCTATGGGTGAACTTCACAGAAGTATGTCCCTTCCTACATCAACATTCGACATTTGTTCGACCAACACCCGAGTCCTCCCTCCTTATACATGACGTAACGGGTGGCACACGCATTCTTCTCATGAAAACGGACCAAAGGACATACTCTTTAATCATACTGTTACCAACAAAACACGCCCAAGATGATGAAGTAAGCTATAACCAAATACAGAATACCAATATGCCACCACTTTTTTATAAATAAGAGACAAGTACCAACAGGAAAGCATCACTATGCCTTGTGATCTGTGCGCGCACGGTCGGGTATCCTGTCTCTGTCCAGCCTGCAAACCTTCTCAACACGACAACCAGCAAATCTGCAAAAACTACTCTGCAATTTTAGAAGAACTCACACTGGAACTACAACAGCAGGTAACAACTACCAGCAATTTCGATACTAACATTTCCGATGGAACCGTGGGTATGGGAGAATCAGTCGGCAGATCGGAATGCATATTCCTAAATAACCAGTGCAACAACGAACAGAACTTTTCGCCTTCCACCGAGACGTTACACGATACAGTTTCAATGCGTCGACAACACATTTCCAAACGAAGACCATCTTTTAGTGATCACTCCGATTCTTCAGGCAGCAGACGAAATAGCTCGCATATTTCCAGATCCCCTAAACGACTATGTTCGCAAGGTTCAATTGATTCGAGTAACAAAATTTCCACAAATGATATTTCTGACGCTAACGAACTTATCCTCTCGGGCATTTCGCTCAACAATACTCGAAGATCTAACAGCAACATTTCCGTTGATATTATCAGGAAATGAACTCACATGCCACGAAAATTTACAATTTACAGGGGTACGTAGAAACGTTAATTCAGTGTGTGATGAATCGGGCGACAGAGATTATACAATATCTCCTGCCACCGTTAGACAATCCTCCATGGACAATGGAATCAACAACTCTCCTACATTACGAACTCCACCCACACCAGACGTCTTCATCTACTCCCCAAACGCTACCTCGGCCAGTAGAATCTTTCACGGACAAGACGACGCGTACAGCGAAAAGACGCCTACATTTTGCAAAGCAACAGAAAAATTCATCACTCAATACGACGACCAACCCGACAACAACAGCCGTAAATACTTCTACACGTTCGTTACCAGAAAACCTGAGAAATTCGACGAATGCATTAAACAATACAGAGCAACACTCCAATCAAGTAAATGCAAACGTCCCACATCGTTCGCCTATGCGGATCACGGAGACCACGTCCACTTCATCTTTAGATCGTCAACCGGAAATTCAAGCAGATTTCTTAAACGCCTCGCTCAAACACTAAGCTGGAATAATAGCCTCTACACAGAATCTAATCTCACAATACAACGGATCAAGTTTCTCACAAAATTCTTGTTATATATCGTCCGTTACGGTATACGAACATTCCGCGTCTTTGGAGCTGGGTTGGGAGACCTCCTAGAACATATTGGTAATATATTTCACTCTACTTCTGAAACTGACGGACAATCAACAGAACAAATTTGTCAAAATTATGTTGAAGAAAATAAAACTCTTTGTAATCTAAATAAAAATTTAATGTCTGAAAATAGACATAACCTAATTGATGTTTTAGAAGAGAAAAAACNGTTGGGAGACCTCCTAGAACATATTGGTAATATATTTCACTCTACTTCTGAAACTGACGGACAATCAACAGAACAAGTTTGTCAAAATTATGTTGAAGAAAATAAAACTCTTTGTAATCTAAATAAAAATTTAATGTCTGAAAATAGACATAACCTAATTGACGTTTTCGAAGAGAAAAAACAATATGCATTTCATTTTTATTTGGAATATCTTCGTTTAGTACCACATGACATAAAAACCAGGCTACTAAAAGAACATGGAACTTCAATTAAATCTTATATTAATATGCTGTGTCAAATGAACACACGTAAAGAGGTTTTACGAAATAAACATTATTTTTCGTTTATGAATGAACACTTAAAAGAAGAACCATATTTCAATATCACACACATAAAATGGATAGAAAAACTCTTTCAACAAAACAAAGTAGATCCAGCTGAATTTTATGCACATTTCATATTAATCCAATCTCTTTATTTTGAAAAGAAAAATTGTTTCGTACTTATGGGAGACACCAATATGGGAAAATCTCTTATCATGGAGAGTCTGGTTGAACCAATCCAACCAACTACCATTACTAAATCAAAAGATCGTTCTGCCTTTCACCTAGATCAACTGCCTATAAGCTCTGCAATACTATTCAATGAACCTTGGGTAACACCGGATAACGTTGGCGACTGGAAATTACTTTCAGAAGTAGACCAAAAACATTCCGAAAAAGAGAAAGTTTTACCTCAAATGATTATTATAACTACTAATACACCTTTAAATTATTGGCTTACTGAAAATAAAGCTGAACCGTTGTATGAAAGAATATTTACATACAAATTTAAACATATTCCACAATACCTAAATTCTAAAAACCATATTTAACATCACCACCCGGATCTATACATTTTACGGACATGGCTTACCACATTGTATACCATCTACCATACATCTGCGTCAATATATCAAAAATTCAATCTCAGGAACATAAGCAAGATTCACCAGACATACATAACAAACCGATACAAACACCCACTGAGGATTTAAATAATCTCTGTAAAATTCGCTATGATCTCCAAAAAACATAATGGAAAATATCGGGTTAGTATCAGAATTGCTGCCCTTCTCTTCAATATGTTACAGAATGCCAGCCGAAACTCCTGCTAAGCGTAAAAGAACTGAAGGTTCTGAAGATACATTAACAACGTCCATTGGAGATGATGGACTTCAAGACGGCTATGGTAAATATTTACATCCACAAACATCATACAATCCAACACCTAAATATAAAGCCATAACACACGGAACAGTAGTAAAAGAATATTCTTTCACACTCAAGACCAAAGATAAATCATACATATTACCATACCAAACTTTAGATTTTTGGTTGAACAAAAAGGACACCTCTATCGTTAATCCTACCACTGACACATTCATCAATTTATCTGGTTATACCATTGCAATTGCTTTTAACAATTTCCGCATTACTATAACGAATGAAGCAACTACACGTGAACGGCTATTACAATCAGGTGACACAAACTTTAGGACAATAGACTTTGAACAGTCACAAAACATCATACTAAAATGGATAAATAAAGGCGACAAACTCTTAAAAATTCCTGCTTCTACAAAATAATGGATACCTCCATTCATAGAAAGTACAAGTCCACTTGAAACAGCACACAATCTCGATACATTAACAACAGAAGAAATATCAAGTAAACATTCAACAACATGGACTATACCCATTACGCCAATGGACTACACACTATTAACAAGAGCACCACAAATTAAACTTTGTCAACCAAATTGGTTTTTATTACCATATATGCAACACACTATGGGAGCACAAGACAACGATTCACCAACCACACCATACAGACGAACATATGGAACATCAAGAACTACCATCAAGATTTTCTGACGGTAAACTTGACATTAGTTACATATCAACACATCCAACTATAAAACCAAACAACTTTCCCATACTATACTTAACACAACCACAAATTGAAGACGAAACACGAAATATGCATTTCCAATACAAAGTACATATGACAACTGAAGTAAATTACACATTCTTCTTTGAACCTGGAGGAGACACCATTGCATATAGCAAAAATTTACTTAGATTACCAATAATGAAACAAACAGAAGATAAATCAGCATATGTAGCATTAATGGCACCAACACAATTATAATACGCATATCTAACTACAGTGGAAATATACCTCTTGGGGAATTCGCCACTATAAATAAAGGAATAATGCGCCACGAGGACGACAGCATGCATACGCGACTGCGGCGTGGAAATGTCCTCATAGCTTTTACGTCGCATTCACGAGTTCATGCGACCACCATCATGACTTCACGAAAGTGAAATGCTCTTGGTCAGCCATCACAAGTACGTGAGCCCCTGCAGGGGGCACTTGCATAACTCGAATGATAGCATTTACAAGGACTGAACGACCTCCAACTGCTAATAAAACATGTTGGAGCTCGTTCAGTCTAAAAAAATTTATGTCATGGCACCCTATGGGTGCACTTCTATGAAGTGCCCATTACATAATTATACCATATGTACATGTTCACAACACTAGACAGGCCAGAAATATGCATCTACCACAGATAACATCCACTCTTAGCCGAAAAGCACTTGTAATGCAGGTATACAGCTTTATAATGGGTTACCACTAAATCTAAAACACATCAATACACTGAACACATTCAAAACAAAACTCAAACAATTCTTACAACAGAAACTCTACTACTGTGTACAAGAATTCCTCAATGGCAATAACTAATGAATGACATACAATCTCTTGAAGGTGCAGAAGGTGACCTATGATGAAGGAAACTATCTAACAACATTAAATTACACTGTTTTACCATAAATATAGACCTCGACATAAATAAATAAAATAAAAGTAAAATAATAGAATTACTACCACAGATATCTAAAACCCTAGCCTAAATAAATATTAATATTCTGTAATAGTAAAAAGTAATTGTATTTTATGTTAATTTCTACTTAACCTAAGTTAAATGAATATGGTTAAATGTCTCAAAATTAATATAATGTTGTAATTCTTATATGTAAATATCATTGTTTTTGTTGTTAGTTCTATGACTCGCCATACATCTTTGTTATGATCTACGTGGTTCAATAAAATATAATAATTTTTTTTCCGCGGAGGGGAAAAATGCTTTATGCACCGGGGATAGGTGTTATTTCCCTGGTGTGTGGAACTCCCACCCACTAAAAAACCCCTCTCTTCTATTGTCTTCAGGTCCTCTCCGTGGAATCCGTCGTCAAACATTGTTTCGCGGAGGGACAGACGTATAGCTATGTTAAGATCACATTATCAGAAATATTTTCAATGTGCCTTCTTTTTTATTATTTTGGTCACCATGGATTCTATGGTATTCCATTTCTCTCCTGATTCAAGCAATAGGCCTACTATATTGTTGTGCGAAAGCTCTTGCCGTAATTTCTCTGTTGCTTCTTTTCTTTCTATGTCCCATCTTTTGCAGTCAAATAGCGTATGGGTGGGATCGTCTATCTGTCTGTGGCAGCTGTCGCATTCCGGGCTATCAACAATCTTGTAATCATGCAAGTATTTGTTAAAGCACCCGTATCCTGATAAGACCTGGGACATGTAATAGCCAACCTGCCCATGCCGTCTTTGTACCCATCCTTCCAAACAAGGTATTAACTGTTGAGTACATCTGCCTTTCGGGTTCTAGTCCCATCTTTCCTACCAGTTCCTTAGCAGCGTTTTTCTCACACCTTCCTTTATTCCTTTGATGTCAGCATGCGTTGTCGATAGTCCTTGCTGCTTTAGCTCCTTCAATGCGTGGTATACAGTTTTCCTTTCCATCGCCAGGAGATCTATAGGGGGAACATTGGCCAGCATACAGTATCCTTGAATGCACAACGCCGGAGATCATGCGTTTCTTCTTTTCTTTTGGTCCATGTACATTGGGCATGAGTCTAGAGAGGCTTGCTCATGAATTTGCTGCTTTGTCGGCCATCTTGCTGATGTGTGGCCCGAAGTGAAGCCTGTGGTCTATTTCTATTCCCAGATAGGTTATTTGTCTCCCCAGCTAATATATTTTCCTTCCAAAGATACATTGGGGAGGCGAAACACTCTTCTGTCCGTGACCAAGACGGCATCTGTCTTTTCTACTGCCATTTGCAGACATTTCTGATCAAGCCACCTTTTCTCCCTAAAGAGGGTTTCATTCAGTCTTAGCTCTAGAATGTCTATATTGCCACTGTGACTTATGATAAGCGTGTCGTCTGCGTACCCGACTAGGTGGGTATTTTGTGGGAGTTCAATGCTTAACAGGCCATCGAACATTCCATAGAAACGGGCCCAGTCTGGATCCTTGTGGGACACCACACGTCATCTCTTCTTCAGTACGGAAGAAGTCCTGGTATATTACCTTCCTCTCGAAGAGATAGTTTTCCACCATTCTTAAAAGGTATTCTGGAACCTCTTTCTTCTCCAAGGCTTCAATTACATGTCTCCATGTAGCTGAGTTGAATGCGTTCTGTATATCGATCGTTACTAGGGCGCAAAAACCTTTCCTATTCCCAGTTCCTTTTTTGGCCGATTCAGCAAGTCGTGTTACCTCCAAAATAGCATCTGTCGTAGAAAGCCCTTTCCTGAAGCCAAACTGTCTACAGGAAAGTCTGTTTCCTTGTGTCATGTGCCTTTCTAATCTCAAGAGGAGTCCTTCGAGCAGTTTGCCCGTTGTGTCCAGTAGACAGAGGGGTCGAAAGAACGATCCACAGGTTTATTTCCTTTCCGGAGTAGAATGAGTTTTTGCTTCTTCCAGTCCTTGTGGAACACTCCTTGCTTGAGGCAGGTGTTATTTGCAGACAACAGGCAGTCAGGTTATTCGCTGGTTACTATTTTAATCATCTCGTTTGGAATCCCATCGATACCTGGCACTTTGTTTGCTTTGAGTTTTCTAGCGGCCCCCAATAACTCGTCTTTAGTGAAGAGATTTTCTTCGTCGAAACAGTAATTTCCCGGCATGACTCTCAACCATTGGTCACGTGTGGGGAAGAGATGTTTAATTATTTTCTTCACCCGATCGAGGTCGTCTAGTCCCTGCGTCCGCTTATCTAAGCGAAATTTCTTCGTTTTAATTTTATACGCTAAGCCCCACGGGTCGCTTTCAACTTCTTCTAGGACGCCGGCCCAGCATTTGGCTTTGCTTCTCTTTATTTCCTTTTTCAGTAGTTTGCGAGCAATATTATTTTTATTATTATTATTTTCCTTTATTTTCAGCAACATTTGCTGGGTTTCTTTGAGTGGACGGCTCCAAAAGACAAGTCAACTCAAACACTATTGTAACAAGAGAAATGCTCTGGTCAGGCTACAGGTACTAAGGATGACGGATTTTTGCAGCTTGATGTACAGGAAAGGTGATAGACTTATCTTCTCCAGGCTGCCTTTGACCTTCTTAGGTATTAGTCCAGTTGCCGAGATGACGATCGGTACTATATATACTTCTCTTTGACGCCACATTGTTATTACCTCCTCAAGAGCTACATATTTCTTTATTTTGTCGTTCCAGGTTGTCTGCAGGTTGTGGGAGCTCGGGATGGCAACGTCTATAAGATATGTGGTAGATGAGGAGCGGTCAATCAGAATAATATCCGGCCTGTTTCAGAGTATTGGTTTGTCAATTATTACGCTTCTGTTCCAATATAGTTGATGTGGCGTTTTCAATAACCACAGCAGGCTCATACCTATAATAGGGTGTTTGGACCTCATGCAGTTCGTACTTTTGGCCGATGGCTTGATGCACAATTTTGGCTACTTGGTCATGACGGTTGAGGTTGCTCGTTGGTGCCAGCATCCTACAGTAAGATGTTATATGCTGAAACGTCTCTCTGGGTTCTTTGCACTTCCTGAAAGTGTCTTCAACATTTTGCTCTTTCAGTACAGCCCTCCTGTAGTTACTAGTTGCTACGACCCGGTCTTGGATCGCTAGCATGAAACCCTCAGTTTCCACAAACAGATCTGTATTTGTCAGTCACTTGTTCGACGCTTCTTTGTCGACAAAGTCGTGGTTGAGTTCAGCAGGATGTCGGCCATGGAGTGCCTTGCTTGACCATCTGGTCACTAGCTGGTTCAGGTGTTCTTGCTGAGATGAGATGCAAATATCATCTTTGTTGCGCAAATTGAGAGGACTATTCGCGTCGTTTGCCAAGCGAACAGCTTCATGCAGTGATGTCGATTTTTCGAATAAATAATCTCTCAGGTTAGCTATTGGTCTCATATGTAACCTGCGTATGTCAACAAGCCCACGTCGTCCCGCAATCCTGGGGATACATATTCTTACTATGGCAGCCTTGGGGTGGTGTGCCCGGTATTTAGTTAAGATAACCCTTGTTTTGCCCGATATTGCGTCAAGATCCGTTGTAGTCCATTTAACAGTGCGAAATGTAAATATAAGGGCTGGCAGAGCATTATTTTTGATCACTTGAAAAGTATTCTTTCCATTCAGCTTTGACTTCAAGATTCCGGATAGTCTTTTATAGTACTCAGTAGTAATTTCCACCTTGATTTCCTTATGACAAATACGTTTTGCTTGCAGAAGTCCTAGGTATTTATAGGTATCAGTTTTATTCATCCCCTCCATATAGGCACTTCCCCCCATTTCAAACCCAGATGCTAGCGTTTTACCTTTTTCAACTTTTAGGGTTCTACATTTATCAAGCCCAATAGTCATTTTAATATCATTAGAGAAAATTTCCGTTGTTGGGAGGAGTTGCTGCAATTGGTGATCTGTTGAAGCATAGAGCTTGATATCCATATACATCAGGTGACTGTGCAAATATTTCACTAGGTTACCGCATTTTATCTTGAATCCATAACCTGTTGAGTCTAATTACGTTGATAATGGGTTAAGAGTCATAAAAAACCACAGGGGGCTTAGGCTGTCCCCTTGGAAAATGCCTCTTCTTACATCGATAGGTTTTGTAAGAAAGCTGGCTCCACTAGAATTAACTTGGAGTACTGTTTTCCACGAGGATATGAGATAACGTAAGAGTCTTACGATATGCTGGTCTATTTTGTAGATTTTCAGGACCTGCATTAGCCAGGAGTGAGGCACTGAATCAAAAGCCTTCCTGTAATCAATGAATGCTGTATGTATATTTCTGCCCTTGATAATTGCTTGTTCTAATACCACCGAGTCAATTATCAGCTGTTCCTTACAACCTTGCGACCCCTTGATGCATCCCTTCTGTTCCTTTGCCAGCACATCATACTCAGCCAAATGGTCGTACATCGCTGTAGCCAAACAAGAGGTCAACACTTTATACATTGTACATAGGCAGGTGATAGGCCGGTAATTAGCAGGGTTATCAGTTTGACTTCCCTTAGGCAGCAGGTTAGTAACCTCCTGTGTGAGAAAGCTCGGTACAGTATCGGGGTTTTGGAGGAACATATTAAAGAAGAATGCCATTTTTTCGTGGGTACAGGAGTGTTTCATAAACCAAAAAGTTGTGGATGTGATCTGGGCCAGTTGCTTTCCAATTGAGCGTTTTCTTTACAACTCCTGTGATCACTTCCTTAGTAGTTGTCACTGACGACATTTCAGGCACCTGTTGCAGTTGTGCAATCTCTTTCTTGATCCACATAGCTTCCACATTGTGTTCCACTGGGTCCCAACATATGCCTCCAGAAAACTTCTCCATACTCTCCTTTACCGGGGGAGAGGATTGGTTGGCGAGCTGCTCATTTTGGGCTGTTCTAAGGCCCCTGCAGTAATTTTTCTGGATCAAGCGAAATAAGTTATTTTGCGTTCTCCTTTGATATGACTCCCGATATCTCCTCAGCCAACTTGACTTGGCAGAAATCCTCGTATGATTTGTTCGCGGGATCTCTATCAGTATGCTTTGTTCTTTCCTTTTTTATCCGGTCCAAATGTCGTCCAAGCCCTTTAGATCTTTTACCAGCAAGATACTGATGCAGCTTTCCTATATCAGCTCTTAACGAGGCAATCGCCCTCTCTAAGTGGAGTTCCCAAGCGGGCGAAGTTCTAGGCCTCCAATTTCTCTGCGATTTATCAGCTATTTTTCCACCTATATGTAGGACAATTGTCACTGCAGAGCAGTATATTAAGCTGTGAAGGTCAGTAAAATCATTAGCTTGATTGATATAGACAGGGGGAATCTTCTCATTCATTAATCCTGTGGTCTTAGCTAACGTCTTGGAGTTACTCTGCTTTGGTACATAAGATTTGTATGCGGGCTCCATATGCCCGGATACAGCTACGGCTGTCTCTAATGCATCCCTTAGATGCGCTATCATAGGGTCCCTTCTGCCTCTTGTTCTGGATGCCTGTAGGCCTCCTTGGGCACTTGAACGGTTTACCAAGCCCACCGTTCATCGGCTGGCTGTTAATATTGCTCCCTGAAGGGGATGAGGATACATTTACTTCAGTTACTCATATTTACGCCCCACAATCAGCCAGATGACTGCTACTTCATCTTTAATTTTGCCAATTTGCAATCCTGTCATCCTTTTGTTAACATAATAACTCTCCTCTGCTCCGCCAGACGCTGAGCACTGACCAGACCGCCTAGCTCGGGAAATTTGTAAGAATAGCTCAAGAAATTTCTCTCTGTAACCTATTGTCATAGTATCTAGTTGTGTAACTTTGAAGTAGCAGCGCATCACGTTGGTATTAATTTCTTCCGTCCATGCGAGGCGTTGCCGAGGTTTCCCTGCTTTGGTGGTTGCCCCAGGTAGAGGCAAAGCACAAGAGACAGGGATTAATTCCGTGTCCGTATTCATAGCAGGATCAGAAATCCGTTGGTCAAGCTGTCTATTCCCGCGTTGCCCTTGACCATGACAACGCTCGTCCGAGGCTGTTCCTTTATTGTCGGGAACCCTATTATTCACAGCTCCCAGGGAGGTTGACCCATAAGAACTGGTGTCAGATTTTGTTCCACGGCAGGTATTTTATTTCCCCACTACCCTCTCAAATGAGCGAGCATCACCCATTCGCAGGGCGCCGCGCCCGATAGAGAATCTGACAAACTCCCACGGGTTATTATTATTATTATTATTAAACATAATTTAAAATTACACTTGCTCACGCACATGGAAACAGACAAGCATTTATATTGTTGTGATATTTGTGAAATGACATTTATTAACAAAGATAATTACCTTACACACTTGCTAAGACACACCAATGAGGAATTCTATGTTTGTGAAGTGTGTGAATTATCGTCTCGAGAGAAAAGAATACTCTTCACACACATGCAAACTCACACTACCGAGAGACCAAACTGCAGTGAATTAGAAGATTTGAACCTTTTTTTCAAGAATAAGTAATCCACTTTCTTTAGACTGATTATGGTTCTAATATGCACATACTACATGCAGTGTGTGTAGTACCTGTACAAGTTATTTTTAGTTTTATGCCAATATAGAAGAATATAAAAATTAATGTAAATTGAGCCTTGGGTAGAGAGGTCATTCTGAGAGAACAGAATTGAAATATACTTCTAGTTCTGCTACGTACGTGTTTATCTCCAGCAGTGCAAATTGAAAACGAGGATCTTGCTGATCACATGGAATTTCCGTGTATGTAATTGCTAGTTGTTTCAATAAGTTAGAAATTCTTTAAATTCGTGAATTAATTTCTTCTATTTAGTATGTTTCGCTGATTTAGGCATAACGATATATAAATATTCATGTTCATGAAATATGTTACACAGTGGAATCATATATCGGTAATCCACGTCTATAAATTAACGGAATATTCAAATCAATTCGTTCAATGTAATATTCGTTTCATGGTTGCGTGACAAACACACGTAATACACTTAACACAACTAACCTAAATGGCACATTTTAATGCGTGGATTCTGGTTTTCTCCATTTATATACGTACTTATTGTCTTTTTATACAGACATCTAATAATTTTCCATGTAATTTCATTTATTGATGTGTTTTAGTGAAATGGATCATCTGAAAATTATTTTGTTGTAAATATGGGGTTAAGGTGCAAGTCTTGGAGTTTGCACGAGACTTGAGCGAAGTGGCAGAGGAAAGATTTACTGAGAGGTTCAAAGAAAGGATGCAGTTGAGGCAGTTGCAACCTTTGTAGCATGTACACACCCCTCTGTGATACTTCTCAAGTATGAAACGTTCCTCTCCCTTTATTTGTTGAAGATAAATTTGTTAGCAGGCAGCTCACAAGGAAAAGCACTCGCACCAACTAGACGCTTGTGACATACGTGGTAAACTGATACTGAGAAAAAAACGAAGAACGTTCGAGTGTTTAAATTATCGAAGAGCGTCCTCGATCTCTCGATCTTGAACATAATGCCAACACTCCCCCCTTGTTCAAGATATTTAAGAAATACATAAATGCACACTTAGTATTCTAAGACACAAGAAACACATAAACAACACAAAGTATACACACATACGACATACTTAAATTGGTCATTCCAGCCATAATCGGCATAAAATTTCCGCAACCCATTCAGATTTTAGTAATAATTCTTGGGGGACTTAGATTATTGTATAAGTAACGGGAAAATGTTTATTCAGTTCGTATTGAGCCACTTTTGTTTAAATAACTATTAACTCGATTTTCATTCAGCGTACAGAGCACCAGCGCCACGAGGTAAAACATCGTGAAATTTTGATGAAACCCCCTTGGAAATTATAATCCACTTAATCTACTGATTGTAGACATATTATTTTATAGAAAAAGCAACCTACAGATACTAACGATATTAACTTGGGTGATCATTTCAACGCGTCTCAAAATCTACAAAAACTAAAAATGGCCTCACTGCTCACAAACATAGTGCTCTCTAGCCTGCCT
>NNCF01131566.1:161800-179418 GCA_002313205.1 Laupala kohalensis | reverse complement strand
CAAAATTAATGTATTTACCCAATCCTTCAACTGATCATTATTAATGCAATGCGAGGTAACTGTAGACATTTGTGATTTGCTTGCACAAGAAATGATGGAAAAAGAAGAATAGAGTATGAATAAAGGATGAGGTGAAAAAATGACTTGATTACTAACAAGAACAGATGGATTAATAACATGCTATGAAAGTGATGAAAAATAATGACAGAATACTGGTTTCCAAGAAAGCGTGCTGATGAGATGAGACGTGAAGAGACAGTCCTGGAAACAGTTGAGTTGCTTGTAGAGTAGGATAGGTAGACCGGCATCTTGTTACCAAATTCCAACCTTCTTATGTCCGATAATAGCGTGGTCATAAAATCCTTTTTCGCGTTGTAGCGATTCGATGTCGACTGGCTTGCCGACCCATCGTGGGGGTGATATATGGCTCCTGGGAGAAGGTGATGAGATGAGACGACGTGAAGTAATGAAGTAAGCGAAGGATTGTGTGCCCGCTAGCAAGGGCCATGTGCCTTTTATACCTTTGAAGTTAGTGCGTGATTGCCAGTTCGATTTGTTGAATCGATGATATAACTTGATAACTCGACCAGGTATCGAACTGTTCATAGCGTGTCGTGAGAAAGCAAGGAAATTTCTGGACTCGCCCAACTTGAGTGATGCAGGATTTTGACTCGAACATAGTCAGCGAAGGAACTTTAATTAATATGCTAAATCATAAGATGTCAAATAATTTCCTCTTTCTTTTTCTGTTGATGGTAAGAAATTTGAATTGACCTATTGCATCAAAGGAAATTTTCCTGAGCTCGGCAACAATCGATATGAGTCACTCAACTCATTCAAAGAGAGTGTGCTCCAGAGATGATGCACTCCTCATGACGGAATAACACATCACAAATACCAGAAAGTGTCTGAACAGATTCGACTCACTTGTCTGATGATATCATATCAAAAAATGTCTGAACAGTAACTATACTTTGTTCAACAGATTTTAAATTTCGTTTGTGCTTCAGAATACTAGTTTTTATCCCTCTTATTGCTTGACCTACATTACAATCTTTACTTATTATTTTGTATACTATGTTGTTAATATACATGTTATTTATTCTTACCTTTACCTTTTGTTATCACAGTATTTCTTTTATTTTTAAATATTGAAATCCATTTAATATTTTCATACTTTAGTAATCTATAAAATGAAGGGAGTTATAAATTTGTTGTAAGGAAACATAGCATAGATTGTATTATATAGTGGAGGTTGCGTTAACTGTTGCCTGTTTTAAAGGTAGTACAATCATTTTTTATATTTCTATAAATAAATTCTATGGGATGGTAATTAGCTTAAAGTTTATCCATCCTGGCCCGGGTTTTTCTCCGTTTTTCCTTCGGGTAGAGGCGGATTTCTTATACAGGTTCTCTAGACTTTATCTAGGGGCATGTTTATTGTAACAATACATCGTGAATTTAGTGCTATTTCAATTATAATTTTTAAACACTATACTCAGAATAATCGATAGTTCGATAATATTTTGTACATGTAAATTCTTTGTGTTAATGTACAAACTATTGACATTCTATTAGTATTAATCCTGGCCCGGGTTTTTCTCCGGTTTTCCTTCGGGTAGAGGCGGATTTATCATACAGGTTCTCTAGGCTTTGTCTAGGGGCGGGTCTATTGTAACAATAAATCGTGAATTTAGTGTTATTTCAATTTTTAAGCACTATACTCAGAATAATCTATAGTTCGATAATAACTTACATGTAATTTTTTGCTTAAAATTACAAACATATTGACATTCTATTAGTATTATAACTCGCAGCTAACTTTTTATCTTATCTAGGAATTTTTGCTGAATTTTTTGAATCCGCCTCTGCCTTAGGGCCCTTGATCGGAATTGATGGGATGGTCCCTTGCTTTCTTCCGGAGAGTAAATTAGTTTTTTTCCCCTCCACGTGGTCATACGCAGTTTGTACTGTTTTTTGACAATAAATTTATTTATTATAACTCATAGCTAACTTTTCATCTTATCTAGGAATTTTTGCTTAAATTTTTGAATCCGCCTCTGCCTTAGGGCCCTTGATCAGAGTTGATGGGATGCTCCCTAGCTTGCTTCCAGAGAGTAAATTAGTTTATAGTCCTACATGTGGTCACACACAGTTTGTACTGTTTTATTGACCATAAATTTATTATTAAATTTTGTTTATTATTATTTTCGATTTCTGAAGTGAATATTATTTAAGGGTTGTAACTATTAAATGTATCTAAAATATTTTTTATTTCATTATCTGGCATTATAAAAAATTTATCATCTTCATATCTAGCATAAAGTCCTGGTGTAAAAATTAGTTTCTCAATACTAATTTTTCCTAAATCGTAATACAAATTCTGACATAATAGGGCTTATATGACTTCCCCTGGGACATCCCTAAACCTGATGACAATTTTTTTGATTAAATGTAAAATATGAAGACTGCAATAATAATATATATTTCCATCTCTGTTTCTAGAATTTCACAATCATTTGGATACTTGTCCAGTGTGACATAATTCCATTTATACATAACTCATTAGGAAGACAAGAGAACAATGATACAAAATCAAATGAAATTAATATAATAGAACTATCAAGAGTAGTGATTTTATATTTGTTGAAAAAATGTAAAATTATAATCAAAGAATGATTGAGCTCATTTAATCCATTTCTAATTATATTTAAGATAAATTTAGAAAATCTTTTCAATGGATTATCCTAGGAAGATATTGTTTTCCTATATGGGGCATTAGTTTTGTGATTTTTTGGTAAACCATAAGCCAAAAAAATATTACCCGAGGTGGTATATAATACATTATATATTTCTGTATCTATGTATTTATTTAATTTCCATTGTCTAAGTGAAGATAGTAACTTTTATAATATTCTGTTAATTGGATTTATATTAATAGATTCACATGTAGAGCTGTCTTATAACACAGATTCAATTTTTGCAATATATTTAATATTAAAAACTAAAACTGTCACATTTCCCTTATCTCCAGCAGTTAAAAAGACGTTATTCTCCTCTACATATGTTTTCACAAAATTTCTATTGAACAACAATTCTTTCACAATACCTGGTTTGTGCCTGTCCTTTGTGCTTTTTTCTTGCACCATTATCATAAAACTGATTAATGACTTTTAAATCTATTATTGTTGTCTGCAGATTGCTTTTTAAGGTTTAACTCTAAACATTTTATAAATTCGAACACGTCTTTAAACTTTAAATATTTACCGGATAAATTGAAGATGATGTTAAGGAATTATTCATTATTCCCGATTTTTACCAGTACAAAACAAAGACACTGTGCAGTAAACTGTCTTCTTCTTTACTGGTAAAGATAAGGAAGAATCTCTATTTTCCATAAATAAGAATGCTGAACAACACCACAAAATGGTTTAGTTACAACAAATTATCTTTAAATTTATCAAAATATGTATATGTGAATTTCTCAAACTAGGTGGATTCTCTACCAGACAAGGTGACAAACAAGATATACAATTTTGACAGCAAGAATGATTTCTCATGTGACTATTCTAAAATTAATAGATTGTTTCAAGTATCTGTATCTTTATGTTGACTACCTGACAAGATGAGAAAAACATATTAAAGCATTAATAAATGGAAATGGATATCTGTTATTTGTGTTTCACAAGTTGAATAAAATCTTAAATTAAAATCAACTGATGTTATTATATTTTGCTTTTTTAATCTCAATAGCAATGTATGTTATAATAACCTAGGGTAGTACAAGTGAACAGGCAATTAATAAAATACTTTAAAATTACATACTAAAAATAATTTTTTTATAAAAATGCCAGTGAATCAATGTATATCGAGAGGAATGGACTTGTATATCGAGAGGAAAAATCTAAAAAATTACAAGAATTTATAATTATATATCACTTATTTAATGATTTAAAAATAACTAAAATGTGTAATGATTTAAAAATAACTAAAATGTGTAATGATTTAAAAATAACTAAAATGTGTAATGATTTAAAAATAACTAAAATTGAGTGTTATAATGAGAAAGAAATTTCAATAAAGTGAATTTAGAAATAGGCAAAAAAGTCCATGATTATATGGCAATTATAATGTTAAGGAGATTACATCAAATAAATAAACTCAGAAAACCAGAAAATACTGCACATAAACTTAAAATGTTTGGGTATTGGTAAAAATAAAAATCTATTGAAAGAATGGATTTTAAATAATAAAGAATAGATAATTTTGGAAAATATCATAGTAACGAAGTATCTGTGTCACTGGCAGATCAAGACTGTAATGAAGGGGTGAAAGCTAATTGGGAACAATTTTTGTTTAAAAATTATAGTTTTACAACACACATTTTATAAATATTACCATACATGAAATGCATTATATAAAAAATTAACAATCTGGTATTATTAATAACAATAATTATTAATTTAATTTATTTACATGGTATTATTAGTTTTATAAATATGGTATTATTTGTTTTATTAATACAGTATTATTAATTGTATTAATTTGGTAATACTTTTACAAAGTATGCTATTAATCAACTTCAATTTTNGGGGGGGGGGGGGGCCAGGCTATAGCTTCCTCAATCCTCACCATTGATTTGTCACTGATAGAAGTATAAGTTATTATGCAGTTAAATAATAGGCCAGGTATTAGGAAGAAAAATGCCAAAATAATTTAACAATGTAGGGCATAGTTTTATGGTGTGAAATACTAAAATGTAAGATTGTCCTCATTATTTGGAGGATTGTCAAGATGGTCAATTTTTTGCAATAAGCCCTCAAAGTGCAAAATTTGCAATTGTTTATGTTCTTTTATATCTAGAGACTCGTGTATTTATCCTAGTCAAAATAAGTTAAATAAGGGACTTGTAGGTCTTAATAAAATCTTTAAAATAAGATGTAGTTTCAAATTCTTGGCTTAGATATTGCAAAAAGCACAGAAAACTACTGTCACGTTTTTTTGCTATATTTATTTAAGATGTTTTTCTTCTATATTTGTTTAATATGCCAAACATGAAGCTGTAAAAATAATAAATTTGTACAATTGATTGCAAAGGAGCAGGCTTAAACTGTTTAGTATCAAAAAACAGTCCTTTTTGACAACAAAAACAAGGATGATGTTATGAATATATGAACTGATTCTTTGCAAATTAAGAAGGGACTAACTGTAGGGTCTTCTGAATAAATTCCACCTTCATTTGGGACAGTAAGGCTGTTATCGGCATATTGTGACAAATGTTAATCAACAATGTCAGGAAAAATTAATCAATGTATTTTGGCAATTATTTAGCACACAGCTTATCATTATATCTTTGTTTTTGTTAGTCCAATGACTACATTTAAGTGCCATAATAGTAAAAAGATTTACTCTTTAAATTAGATATTACAAAAAAATTAATGGGTTTCAGAGCTTTTTGCATTAACGANTATATGAACTGATTCTTTGCAAATTAAGAAGGGACTAACTGTAGGGTCTTCTGAATAAATTCCACCTTCATTTGGGACAGTAAGGCTGTTATCGGCATATTGTGACAAATGTTAATCAACAATGTCAGGAAAAATTAATTAATGTATTTTGGCAATTATTTAGCACACAGCTTATCATTATATCTTTGTTTTTGTTAGTCCAATGACTACATTTAAGTACCATAATAGTAAAAAGATTTACTCTTTAAATTAGATATTACAAAAAAATTAATGGGTTTCAGAGCTTTTTGCATTAACGAATCGATAAATTTCAATCTACAATGACTCATTTTACAGTTTTATTAAGACATACAACATGCTTTTTAATTTTCGTCGTCAAAGGTAAATACCCGAGTCACTAGATCAATCAAACCAGAAAAGTTTTACATCTTAAGGGCTTATTGCAAAAAATTGACACTATTTACAATCCTTGAAAATACATGGATAGTCTTAGATTTTTGTATTTAACCTACCATCTTCAAATAATTTTGACGTTCTTTTTGGGTTGATTTTCGATTACCTGGTTCTATTCATATTTTCTTTTATAGCAAGCTTGCAAATAGCAAAGGCTTCTGATGTGATTTCTATACACCCTCGTAGTGAAACAATAAAACCTATATTGTAAATGAATTAACCTTTTATAGAGCTAAGATTATTGAAGGAATGACTATAATTTTCTTAAACAAAAATTGTAACGAATGCTTTTTATGTAATTATTAACTGTTAATTAATTTAATGCTGGAACAAAAAAAATTATTGTGAAGCTTAATTATTTAATTAATGAAATTGTTAATTAATTATTTTAAAAACAATTCATTAATGATTAGAAGAAATGCATCAATTTTCTAAATTAATAAAAATTAAGTGACTGCTTCATGTTGAACAGTAAACCTGTAACATTCAGCTCTAAGTGTTAAATAAATGTTATAATAAATTAATGTTAACAAATATTTTTCAAACATATCTTTAATAATAATTTATCCAGAATAACAATATAAAAATGCAAATGAATGCAATTTTTTCTTTTGAATATCATATAGAAAAGTAATTGAACTACGGTAGCAGTGAAATTGAAACATCTTTTTTATAACCAACTATTATTAATTTTGATAGAGTTCAATTAATTATGAATCAAACAAAATATACTCAGGTAGATAAATACACGTAATGCACAAAGTCCACAACGATATACAACTCAAATCACTAACATTTACACAAACTCTAAAGTCAATTCACTAAACCTACACTTGACAAACAGGAAGCTGCACGATTTTGTGCCCACCTAACAAATTTTTTATGTATTAATCATTTAGAAATTAATAGGTACTGTTAAAGGCAATCAAAATATTTGAAATTTTTCAAAGAGAAAGTAGGAGGTTCCATTTTTGCAAAGAAGCAGGAAGAACCTTGATTTCTTATGGATAGAAATATCAACATTTTGTTTTTTATGGTAATTAACAAGGCGTTCATAATTAAATAATGTAACATGCTTTTAATAATTAATTATTGAAACAGGAGAGACAGTAGTATAGTTTCACAGTGAAACTTCAACCACCACCTACATTTTTCAGTATCGTACAATTGTGATACACAAATTTTCATTTAAATTAATTAGCAACTAATATGTAGTAATGAATGAAAATGGATTTTTTCTGTTGATTTAATTTCAGTTTGATTTTACTATCATTTATGTGAAACTTGAATAACTTTGTTTAATTGTTTATTAATAAA
This sequence comes from Laupala kohalensis, assembly GCA_002313205.1. Classification (NCBI taxonomy): domain Eukaryota; kingdom Metazoa; phylum Arthropoda; class Insecta; order Orthoptera; family Trigonidiidae; genus Laupala; species Laupala kohalensis. The sequence continues at coordinate 172,180 of NNCF01131566.1, read as the reverse complement.
AAATACTTTTAAATTCTGTAATTAATTAGACTTTACCAAATCAAAAAAATTTGAGAAAAATTTTGTGGAAATATCCAAAAACCAATGAAGTTGTGTCAGGAACATCCACTAAAATGTTTCCAAGGTAGAGTGAGACATCCTGGCTTTTAAGCAGTTTACCCAATTAAGGAATGGAAACTTTCATGTAAACTAAGTAAAACACCTGTGCTATCTAGGGTATCTGAGTATGCTAGCAAGTACCACCAACTGAAAAGTTTATTGGTATTTTTGTTTAACAAGAGACACATCTTTTGTTTTGTTTACAGCAACATTTGTTTACATATTTTATGTCCCACCAGAATGTCTGGCACTACAATATTTCTTAGTGATACATGTTGATTTATGATTAATATGGCAAATACTACAAATTAAAATATACAATGTGTTTTAAATATATTAAAATAATGTTTTCTTTCAACAAACCTTATTTTAAGCATAATTTTCATATTAATTCACCTTACTTATTTTCCTGGGGAAGTGAGGTGCAGGGATCAACTTGCCCCATCCCATCACCCCTTCATGGGTATGCCAGAGCTATGAGGCTAAAAAAACAGCGTTTATTTATCTGTTATCCAAAGTAATAAAAAATTTTGTGGTGATGAATTATTAATTTTATTAGTAAAAATACAAAAAATGTTCATATTTATTGATCTTGACTGTGGTGATAGCGGGAACCACCCTCATTTTTAATGACATCAGTAATAAATTTGTGTTAATAGAAATAAATATGAAATGAATGAGCACTAACTACTTCTGTGTAATTGATTTAATTGTGCCTCAATGGCTGTGCCAAGTTCTGGAGCAGCCTAGACTACGATCAGCTGATCTACACAAAATGGTGGCAGCGCAACGTTAAACAGAGGTCAGTCGTCCTAACAGCATTGAATCGTAAACGGATTGTAATTGTGAGTAGGTAGCAAAAGACCTAAATGTCGATTCGTGTATCTCGTGACATGACGTACATATTATGACTAAATAGGTTTTTCGTTGCATAAAAAGTTTAATTTTTGCAGATTCGTTTGAAAAATGCCATCCATCCGTTGGGATGAACACTCTGCCTACCTTACGGATTCTGTGTCTGAATTATACAGGAATTCAGACTTTACTGATTGTATTTTGGATGTGGAGGGAGGGTCAATACAAGCTCACAAGACCATACTAGCTGCCTGCAGCGCATATTTCAAGGTAAACGTCGTCGATGAGATCTTATGGTTATTATCTTACGTATTATTTGTTTGGTTATGTAAGAATCTTGCCCATGACTTCTTCAATATGTACGTATTTGTAAAAATAACGTTGGTTTAATTTGGTTTATTCAAAATTGGAACATTTTTCGTTAAAAGTAAACACATCCACGAGAGAAATAACTCTCCACCATTAGTGCTGGTGCATTTGTACAATGCATTAGTATATGTATTCTCTTTTTACACATAGTGTCACAGTTATCATGTACTAGTGTACTAATAACCTCATCAAGAATGACTTTCGTGTGACCCACTTACTTCATCTGGATTTTTTTGTTTTTTGTAGTTTTACCAGTTGTAATTTTTACATAATCTCTATTATTCAAACCAAATATTCTTTTAAAATATGTATATACAAGATGTATTATCAATATTTGTTTTGTTATAATAATTTGCAAATTAATTTTTGTTGTCCATGTGAATAGAAGCTATTGAAGAATTACCATGCAATCTCGTTCATCCCCATAAAAGAAGTCAAATACAAGGACATGAAACTCATTGTGGATTTTATATATTATGGAGAAATAGATGTACATATCGGAGATGTGGCTTCTTTAATAAAAACTGCTGAAGTAATGGAGATGACCTCACTAATACTCAGTGTTTCTCATTGTGTAAGTTTGTCTCAAAAGCTACTGATTCGTGTTAATTTATAATATTCTCCTTTCTTGTATGTCATTTCTATTTTTAGTTTGGGGAGGACTTCTCCTGCAAGGACACAAGTATAAGTAGTCTGGAAGACAGGTGCTCTTTGTCTTGTACAAATCTGACAAGAAATGATACAAAGAATTTGTTAGAGGAGCAAGTTTCCCATGATTCCACTGTCCTTTACATGAGAGAAGAGAGAATAAATTCTAAGAGTCAAAACATTCATTTGCAGTCAGTGGGTGATTCTACAACAAAACATTTGAATGATTTCCCAGATGTACCTGAGAAATTGAATAAAGATCATCCAAAGGGCACCATTTCCAATACCTGTGATAGCTTCAAAGAAATTACAAAACAAGATGAAAAAAATGTTAGTGATGAATTAATTCCTTTGACTTTTGTTGCTGTTCCTCCAGTTTTGGAAATAAATGAACCAATTTACAGGCATTTAGACAACACGAGGTGTTTTGATTCAGTTGCACAGGAAAAAAATATAAAAGAGGAATGCACCTTCCAAAGTGAATNATGCACCTTCCAAAGTGAACCGCAAGTGAAGAATGAACCCAAAGAGGAGAATGATGTTCCTGAATCGATGACAGAAGTTGTTCTCATAGCTGACAAATTGACGCATTTATGCCATGAGTTGACAAGTACAGAAAGTAATCCATTTGTATCCTGTGATCAAGAGAGTGCCATGGAGAGCAATCCAGATGTTATATTTAGTAATACATTGTGTTCAGAGGGCTGTGCTGTTAAAGAAAGGCATGACTTGGAAATAAAATTTGAATCTATCTGTGAAATTTCTAGTGCTGTGAAAGATGAAAAAGTATTTGAAACTGGTCAATGCCTAAATCATTGTGTGGGTGATGGTACAGGAACACCTCCATTGGAACCTGAAAGTGAGTTGTTAAAAAGTGGTGCTCAGCATTTTTCAACTATTGATTACCAACAAGATGTGAATGAAGAAGAACATGATGCTACTACAAGTAAAATTAGCTCCCCTTTTCACTTGGAAATTGGAAATGTAACCCCAGGTGAGATAATTTAATGCTTAATTATAGTAATTGGGATAACTATGTTTCAAAAGGTTTTTTTTTCCTGAACCAAAAGGAGGGAATTACTTTTGATCCTGAAGGGTGTGTGTTGTATTAAGCCTTGAACAAACATTTATTTTAAACTCCTGGTTGTGCAGAGATGTTGCCTTCCAATGCTAGAATTAAAACAATTTTTTAGTTTAGTTGGAAAAGGTCTTGAGNTCAATGCTAGAATTAAAACAATTTTTAGATTAGTTGGAAAAGGTCTTGAGACGGATCAAATTAGGAAAAGTTTTTGCAAAGAAAAATTTTTTTTCTTTTAATTTTATTTAATTTTTTATCTTTAATTGAAAAGTATAGTCTAATCCAATGAGATGGATTTTTAAAGTATTTATTTTGACGTGTAAATTTGTTTATTTGAGTTCAGAAGTAAAGAAATAAAATATGAGCTAAAATGTCATGAATATGACTTGTTAAAATAGGGGTTATAGTTTCTTCAACTTGCTAAGATGGTACACCTAATATTATTATTCCAATTGTTAGAAGAGGTCAAACAAAGTGTTCTATTGAGAATTGAAATTAATGAGTATTTTTGTTCCTAAAGGAAAATATTGACAGGTATGTGATCTTATTTCTAATATTTCTAAGACAGATTTTAAGTTTTTTTTTATTTGACTGATGTGCTTTTGTTTGTAATTCTACAAATACACATAAAGAAGTTTCTAAATGTGTCAAGGTAACTTTTCATGATTCCTAACCTTTGGGTATTAGAAACATGAAGAATAAGGTGGCATAATAGTTGTAATTTTTTTGACATTTTTTATCTCATGTTTTTTATATAGCCTTACAATATTCCAGAACTCAAATAAACCAATTAACCCATCAAAATAGATTCTGAGATAGTACAAATTTACTTGACTGGACTTAAAACATCAATAGATGGTGAGAAAGAATAATGTGAAAATTGAAAAAGAAAAAAAAATCATCATTACAAACATAATTTTTCCTGAGGCCCTTTCAGTCATGCAATTTAAGACACTGCAATTTGGAAGAAAAAGTAGAACTTTTATGACTGCAAAACATACTACCTTCAGCACCTAGAAAGAAACAATAAATACATAATGTTGATCAAAACACTAGAGAAGAACTGGGATGTAGCATTAAATTAGCATAGTGTTTATTGTTTCAATTAAAATTTCCAACCACCTTTCTATATTTTCTTGGTTATTATTAAACATCAATCAAAGTAATTTAGTTTTGGTGTTCCCATTTCTTTGTTCATATTACTTTAAAAATACTGAACTTGTAGTTTGATTCAAGATTATTTGACTGTTGCAAACTTTTATCTCTCTTAGACGTAAAGAAAACTGCCCAAGTGTAGGTAAATTTATTTCATAAATAGAAGTACTAGTGAGTGGAACAAATTACCTGCTGCAATGTTAGAGATTTTCCCCAAAACGGTAAACTTCTTTAGAAAGCAGCTTGGGAATGTAAAGTGGGGGCTTAAATTGTGAGGGTGTGTGAAACTCAGATCAGATTAGTTTATATCAGTTTAGATCAGATCATTTATTTTCAAAGAGATAATTGCTGACCGTTCTTTAATGTGTTTTGTATACATATGATTATGTATGTTTTGGGTGTATATCTCTGAATTTTTCTGTCTCTTTCACATTCTTTTTGTATTTCTTTTCTTTTGTTTTTTCAATATCATACCTTCATGAGTCATGTTACTTACTTACTATTTTATTCATTTTAAACAATGTATTGTAATGTTCATCGCAGCCACCGAGCTATGCTCTTATGTTGTGTGTTAATAAATGTCTAATTAACTTCCCTGAATACAGCTTTGTTTCATGATTTGTCTTTTTGATTATGATACAAAATTTTAATAGATATCAATAAGAATCTATTCATCTTATCTTTTCTGACAAATCTTCTTCAGAATTTTCTATCTCAGTTGCTTTATTAGACATTGAACTCTGAATTTCAGCAATTTGCAAAAAAAAAAAAAAAAAAACTCCCAATTTTTGAATTTTAAGTTCTTAAGGAAATCTTTATTACATTCAAATATTGGTTCCATATTGATGCGCCAGTATAAAGTTTGTTGAATAACCTTTGTGACTTATCTGGCAATATTTTAAAACTAATCATGTTTTAACCATGTTGTGGTACAAAAGCATGTATCTAGTGTTAAGTACCTGTGATGGAGAAGGAACTAAGAATCTGGATCTTGGAGGATTCACAGTTCTGTAAAGTGAGAACAAACTAAGAAATTTGTCACTAATACTGAATGTCTTCACAAGAGACTGTGGATTAAATATTGACCAAAATTGTCTCGCTAAGTCTGTATAAGCTGTTGTTACCTAGTGAGTTTAAACATGAATAATAATATTAATAATTTAAAAAATAAAAAAACCAGAACAAATAAAAATGCAAAAATATCAGGCACTTTGAGGCAGAAATTTATAAGATCTAGAAACAAAATTAAGTAGTAATTATTCCCTTTGTAGTACATAATATTTTTAATCGGCTACTTATAAACTGAACTCAAAAGTATGCAATGTAAGTAAGAACTCCTGATGTTTTTGGGAAATTCCTATTTTTAAATCGTGTTAAATAACAAAAAAAAATTTTTTTTCCTTTTCAAAAACAAAATTAATTTTAATTTTTAAAATTTAGAACGGAGTCAACCAACATGACAATATTGTATTTTTTTACCCGAAAACATAAAAGTAGAGTTACATGCATCAGGGGGTTGATGGGTAAAATAACTTTTAATTCTATGTATTTGAATCTTTCATCATCTCTTCCTGAATCGCTGATACTGTGAGATCGATGACCCAAATCCCGGTTGTCCTTTCTAGTTAGTCCTTTGACACTCTCTGGTAAGACTTAATTATATTAACCGTGTGTACCTGTGATACCTTTCTTTAAATTCTGACATCGTACCTGTGAGGCACTGGCGTCTGAAAAGTCATTTAGATTTCTTTAGCGCTAGAGAGGGAATAAGTTGTTAAACTAGTTTCGGAACGTAGTATGACTTGTTAAGAGATAAAATTCGAGAAGATTGGACCATTTAAAAAACTTACAAATGCCATGTGAATAAACTTAAAAATACTTCTAATAGACGGTTCTATAATGAGCCTAATAGCTTCATTGTGATGTTTTTTTTGTGTTAAAACACTCATATTCACTGTGATATTCACTGTAAGAACCGTGTGAAACCCGCCGTATGTAGTGTAAGGCTGACTTCATAATAGTAGTTTTTTTTTCATTCTTGTTTCATCTGTCCCCGTGTTTACATAGCATGACAATACAAGGATATAATACTACTTATAACTTTATTTGCGCTATTCGTCTTTGTGCCACACAACTTTGCCACTTTGCGCATTGCCCTTCCCCGCCAACGAGGAGCCGTGAGTGTTTCTACTATATCTCCTGTATATTTCTCTTATGCTAACTATTTTCACATATATTTCGCAAATACATCGTATTTAGCCTCTGTCTGTATTGATTTCTGTTGTTTTATTTAGAACATGTAGCACTTAATACTCTTGTAAACAACATGCTCTGTCTGGGGCGTACAAAGGTCTCTCTCATATCATGTCGTATGGATTTTCCTCCATTACTTTAAAATCCCATTCCCGTTCTAACTGTAGCCGAAATCTTTATAAGTAAATCCCAAAATCTCCAATTCCTTTAAGATATTCATCATTACTTTATGTGTCTCAAACCGTTTCCGATTTTTTGTAGCATATCCTACAAAATATCACTGGTATATACACTGATGTCACTCTTCTCTTTGTACTCTTTCTCCATCGTATTGTTGTTGTCCTCAGCGGAAATGCAGTCTACTTACTCCTTGCATTTTTTTGATCACTAGTATCTCTTCATTATTTATCTTTATCTTCCCGTCTCTTTTCTGAAGGAAAGAAACGTCATTTTCTGCATGTGAAGATCAATTGGCATTATTCCAGTTGATGCCTTTGTGGACACAGTTCTATTACTACCGACTATTGACGACAAACAACCTCTCCACTGATTGTAAACTTATTTTCATCCTTTGCTAAACCTATAAGAAGTGGGGATAACTCCTAGATTTAGTGCCCCTTTTTAGTGAGGAATACCCTATTCTTTTTTCGCCCTCATGACAATTTTATCCTCCCAACTAACTTTGAAATTTCGTCTATTTGACCGTGATCACTATACCAGAATAATCTTGTTTTTTGTGAAGATAATGTTAAATCACTTGTGCACAGATGGCAAATGTCAAAATTTACTGTCTATCGAGTCGGATAAAAACCATATAATTATGGATCTCGACACACGGTTAACAGACTTTCCTTGAATAAGTGACTGGGTAGTTAACTGTTGTCAATGAACACACATATCTTCAAGTAACAGCCAGCCCATGATGGGGTTATTGACTCTACCTCTGACATTAAAGATAACATAAGATTCACTTTCCATACTAGAGTTCACTTGAATGAACTTAGTTAGATTTCTCACAGCGTTACAAATAAACATATGTATATGAATGAATGAATGAAATTCTCATTTGTCATTAAAAGACAAATATAAATGAGTAATTGCGTAACATACATATATTAAATTACAAAGAATAAAATGTATGAGTAACATAGTATCAACATAAATAAGTAATAAATATTACAGTTCAATTTTTACCATATAACTACTTCTCAATTACTTGTCCAACCAGTAAATTGCCAATATGTACTTGGTGCATGATTAACGATAAAGACAGATTTGAAAGGATAAATTGTCATGAGCCATTGACATTGTAAGAGTTAAACATGAAACATGGAATAGGATATTGAATGTGATTTGATTAATTTGAGGATTATCTAAATTCTCATAACCACCAATTGAATTATTTCATGTTTAGCAATTTGTCTAGGAACAACATTTTCAATACATTATCTAACTTCTTAATTTGAGTGGTTAAATTACATGGCTTGTCATGCTACATGTTGCATGAGACATTGCATGTTAAGGAATAATCTTTACTCCTATACTTGACGTAACCAATCTTAGAGGTTTATTAAAAAATGCCACCCTATTTTGAAAGGTTAACAAGATTTGTATATGGGGTTTTAGCCCGTACACCCGAGGGGTTCAAAGGGGTTTGATTAGATACCATTGTATTAGGGTCGAAAAGGGTACTGTCCCTTGCAGAAGATTGCTTACTCTGATGCTGCGAGTCTCCTGAAAATTATTAGAAACAGCTGAAACAATGAATGAACAAAGTATGAATAATAAATACAGAGGAATACATGTCGTATAACCTCATCAATTATTGCTTACTGGATTTCAGTGCCACACAATTTGCATAGAATTGTATAAGATATGATAATTTATGGCACGATAAGCACAATCTTTTTTATCATAATAAAGGTAATGAATTAAATGAATTTCTATAATGTACATGTGTTAGTGTGAATACAACATGTTAGTGATAAGGATGAAAGAATTGTCTTAATGACAATTGAAAGAATTGTCTTAACAACAATATTGAAAGAGTTCTGTTATTATATTAAATAACAGCGAAGAACATTAATTGTTCACGATGAATGAACTTATATGATGCCAATTGCATTGCCAAGTTGGACTTCTAATCATCATAGAGGATGATAGAAAGTGGACTTGTGCCATCTTACTATTGCCAATTTGACTTATGTGATCATCCTGAGATATGATCGAATTGAATTTCAAACTGATGCGTTTGAAATTACATAACGTACATCTAGTGATATAGATGTAACTTGTTCATGAAAGGTAATGATATGAATGTCATGAAAACAATGAGATAATTGTGCGCTTACTAAGTTGTAGAGCGAGGTAAACAGTTCGAATGTAGGGACCCATCTTGGCAGTCATAATGTGATGACTAATGGAAAAACTATAAAGAGATATGGGCAGGTTTTATTTAAAGTCAACAAGACATTTGAGTAGAAATGATTTTGTGGGAATGCATGCTAGTCATTCTACTCTTCAAAGTTAGAACACCATTCTGTAGGGGTGACCAAGTCAAGCTTCCCTACAGTTGTTAATTAATGGATAACAGTTAATAATTGTACCCTGCAGTTGATTAATATTTAATTTATTGACAAAATTAAATAGTCATCATAATTGTGGCTGGTGTCAATAACAAAGTGATGATTGAACTGAATATTAAAGTGTTAAGAGAACTGAATGTCAAGAGATATGTCATGTAGTAGTTTAACGGCTAAGAAAGGGTATGATTTGAACCGGTTAAAAAACATGGTCAAATTCATGTACTCTCAGCTGTTCACTGAGATGATACCTCCAGAAAATTCTTATTTACACTCTATCTGATGGACTGACTTGAATCCTATTAAACTTTGACTCAATGTCAGCAGTCAAGTCAAACTCATTGAATCAGAAATTACCAAAAGTGTAGATAAATCTGGTTGAATCACAGGAGGACCCTTTACTAGTATGATTCAAACTAAAACCAGTGGTGGTGTTCATTGAACCATGTAATACTATTCCTAATTCGACAGGATAGTTTTTTGTCATTGAATAATGAGGAATAAAAAAGTTATGTCCCAAAGCAAACTTCAATGAGACCAATTATACTTGATGAGTTTTAATACAAGTGGGTATAATTTCAGAAAAAGATTTAAAATATCTAGGATCCTTCTGAAATTTCTTTAACAAATAGTAATTTATTTTTAATTGTGAAATAACTATCTTCTAATCTAGTTAAGTCATAATTGAAAAGCAATGAAAATTATAGTGTGCCTATGGCATCAACCAAAATGAGGCACTCAACTTACTCAAAGAGGGTGTGCTCCAGAGATGATTCACACCACATGACGGAACATCACGTCAAAACTAGAAAAGAAATGTCTGAACAGACTCACTTGTTTAACAATAACATGTCGAAAAGAGTCTGAACAACATTCGATGGGCTCTAATGACCTTCGATGTTGACGAGCCCTAAAGCCCCCCCCCCCAAAAAAAAGCAACATTCGTTAATCATACATCCCTGTGCGTTACACTCCAACGCAGCACGTGAATCTGCATATATTAACTGAGTTACGTCATACGCTTATGCGATGGTGTCTGCATTATGGCAACCAGACAAGAAAATATTGTCAAGTACCACTTTAAAAAAGGGCACATATGCAGAACGCTGCAGATATCCAATTGTTGCACACCTGTATATTCTTTGATTCCCAAATTCCAATATTCATCCTTTTCACAAAATGTGCCTCTACCATATTCAAAAGATATTCAGGGAGTCCTTTATGCATCAATATGTTGACAATTTCCACCCATTTCGCATGATCAAATGCTCCGTGGATATCTAGGAATACGTACGCCCTATATTGTGTTCCCGTAATTAATTTTGATGAACAAACCTTATC
>NNCF01131566.1:145795-160665 GCA_002313205.1 Laupala kohalensis | reverse complement strand
TAACAACCTCCGCATTCGTTCTTTTATTTGTATATTATGTTGTGGCATATGACTCGAATCTACCCATTGATCATTTTCGCGCGCACCATTTTCTTCATCCCTACTTCCATGCCCCACCTTCTGCTCTATACTCCGATCATCACTGTGTATCCGATTGCATAACTTCTATGATATTATTTGCAAATGTCTCCACGTGTTAATTTAACTGAAATCTATCACAGATTCTCCAGGTCCTTAACAGGATAGTGACCGCCAACTCTCATAAATACTAACATTATAGTATCATAATAAAAGTATTCTGGTTTCTTGCCCCATTCATTCGATGTCTTGTTCAATCGTATGCGCGTTCTAGCATTTGCGTTGAAACATGAGTATGCTTTCCGCCTTTCACTTTCATAATTTCTCTGTTCATTTTAAAATCTTGTCTTATATTTGTCTTTGGCTTATTTGCTGTAATAATTTATTTTTTCTATATTCTTTTTACTCTTAATATATTGAGTCTCCTGACAATGTCCATCCTATAGTGCCCAAGTACAAACACCTCTCCTCGCCGCTACAATGGTACTCCATGGTTCTGCCATAATGATCCTGTAACCAAGTGGTAAATGTTGCAATTAAACTTGCGCATGACACAACTCTTGGATGCATTCTATACTGATGTCGTGTTTCCACATATATTCACCTAACTTTAATGATGTTTTCGAGCGTTGTAAATTGTACTGAACATTTAAAGCATACTTGTTTTTTGCCATTAATATTCTGCACAGCTTTATATTCTTGGCATTCCTTACTCAAAATACTATGGTCACTTGCTACTCCTTTACGGTGGCAATTTACACAACATGATTTCTCCCAGTGCTTTAGACATTCACGACATTTGTCCCATTGTCCCGCAATGAGCAATTCAATTCAATTCTCCTGTGCGCGCGTTAGCTGCCGTTCTATTACCTGCAGAGTCTCTCTATATACCAAGCGCTGCCGCCATCATCTTGCAAGTCTTGAGCTGCCAAATCACCTAGTGTCTCTTGAATTGTTACTCGTAGTCCTTCTTCATACATGCAGACACGCGGACGCCGTGATCCTATCTCTATGAAGAATTCCACGTTTCGCCACAATCTCTTTCAATTTCCCCTTCTTATTTGGTAATACAACTACGAGATTGCCCTTTGTTGACTTGTCACATCAATGCATACCGGGCTCCCTGCCTCCATCTCCGTATTCAATCCCGCTTTTAAATGCTCCTTTTTCCATCAATATTCTTTAAAACCATTATTTTCTTAATATTCATATTTTTTCTCCCCTGTCGTAGTGCTGACGCATACGATGCATCATTCTGTGGACTTGTCATGCGGTTCGCTATCTGCTCTATTCGCTTTTGCAAGTATCATCTACCCGTTCCAATTCCTGATTTCTGCTCATCCTGCTTTATACACATCCTGCTCTGTACTAGGGTTGCGCATCTCACGAAGCACCACAATCACCTGCGACACCAATTATCCTTTTTGGTACTTTGCCTCCGTTTCTCCGCACTTTCCACCGCAGCATGTAATCTTTGACCCATACTTTGTCTCATGAATTCCGAAACTTCCTTCTCTCCAGTAACTGTGTCATGGAGTAATCCGTTAAGTCGTTCCACTGTGTCTCGAAGCTGTGCCCCTTGCTGCAATTATAATTGAGCACATTTAGTCTAAGAACCTTCTGTCATAATTCTTGTATTTTATATAACATGATTGCCTATAAACTTGCGTTTATGCGGCGAATGGTATCCCCTTTAAATACCTGTTCTATTTTACCAATCTGGTTTCCCAATTTTATTATGTCAATACCCTTTCGCTCATTATTTTCCATTGCCACTACATCAATATTCCTGATTTTTTTCCATGAGCGACTTCCTACCTCTTGCACACTGCTTGCACGTGATACATTTTCCGCAGAACTCATTGTATTTGGCGTACGAGAACCCTTATCACCATCCATTACAGTATCTANATTGGTCTCACGTTTTGTTGTTTCTTTTGTCCACCCTTTGGTTTTTGGATTCTTTTAACGGGAGGTCCTTTCGGTTAAACCCTTCCCCCTCCCTATTATTTTGATAATGATTGCTTCCACCAGTTTTGCGCAATCGTTTTAAATGCGCACGTCTCTTACACACGTGTCAATTTTTTTTGTTTTATTTATCCTCCTTTTTTCTTATTATCTTTTGACATGTAACAGTACAATGTAGTCCTCTGCTTTTTTTCATGCACCTGTACCCCATCCGTTTGGCCCACCTCGTTCAGGAGTTACGTCCTTGTTTTAAAAAAATTACATTTTCTGTTTGCTCGTGTACCTTTTCTGATTTGTGTATTTGACTTAAGAGTTGCGTTTTCTTCATGTGATGTCCTTAGTGTTAAGACCCCTTTACCTCCCATCTTATCAATTTTCTATGCTACAAAATTAATAAAAAAAAACTAAATGTATATTAATTTTCAATGTAAATGGCCGAAAAATTCCGGAAATGTCCAAGACACAGTACACAACCATGCTAATGTTTGAAACATACAAGGAATCTGTTGCATGCAATGGGGAAAAATAATTAGCATTTGAAAATAATAAAGTATTTTAATTCATTAGAATTGAAGGAACCTTACAAAGATATGAGAAAGAAACATTAAAAAAGTGTTTCCCTTAGTATGGAAGTGATAAAATATTGAATACTCTCTGTCAGATGGTTGTGAGTGGTGGAGAATATCTTGTACCAAAAATTGTGTAGTTCATCCGCGCCTGGTGTTCTCAAATTGTACACTTTCCCAAAAGCGAGACAAACATTGTCGATTGTGATAGTGGGCTCATTTATTTGAGATATCATTCGACAATTTTCGTATTCTGATTTTGTCCATATCGTGTTTGATTAGTTGGAGACTCCGTTGGGCCAAATCAATCCCCAAACATTCTTTCTTGAGTTTTCATCGACATATCCATGTTTGCTGTGCTAATATTTTATTTTGGAGATCTTTGATTCGTGTTGAGGGAGAACGTTTTTTCCCNTAATATCTCTTTTGTTCAATTTGAAGATGTTTGATTCGTGTTGACCAAGAACGTTTTTTCCCAGACGTTCTTTCCCTGTAGCGTGTGAGACGCTTTGATAATGCCAATAGGTTTTTTTCGCAATGTATCGAGGTTCTTTTTTTATTTTGATGGTCTGAAGCGCGCTGCAACTTCAAAGTTTGGCACAATTGCATCTTGTGGCAGCAACTGCCGCGCAGGATATCCCAAAGTGCAAATATCAAATGATGGTGTCTCTTGAATGTGCTCTGGCGGTAGTACTTCAGTACTTCATGCCAACTTCTCTGAGCAATTCTGTTTGGGGATTAGAAAGCAGTTTTTTTGGGTCAGTCTGTGAAATCTGCAAAGGAGTTTTAAATTCATGCCTTACAATTTCTGTCATCAGTATTGTTCCGACTTTGTTAGATTTTTCGTCTGTTTTTGCGCTCTTTTCTGCCCTGACAGTGTCTCTGTTTTCGAGGTTTCTATATGTAGAATTTACAATCTGTGGTGCTATCTATTCTTCGTGGAGATAGGTTTCTCACTTCCTGCTTAATTGTCTTTTGAAGTGGAGGAGCCAATAGATTGTTATTTAGAATCACTTGTCGTTGGTATGCCATTCTCTGTTAACTATAATCAATTTTAGGGTGTTGCTGCAAAAAGCTTTGGTGGAATTTAACCCTGTATGTCATATTGTCAGTTTCCATTTTGGTGATTAAATAATACAAGCGCATGATGAAAGCATAAAATTCCATAACCCACTTCATCCTAGTGCGAGGTCAGTCTGTAATAATGGTCTCGAAAAGGAAGAGAGCAGGTTGTTCCTTTGAGAAATTTATTGGAATTTTTCTCTCGAGCGGTTGGGAGCGAATGACATAATCAATGAACAGAGAAGAGGTGATATCCATGGGAGTGCGGCGGAGTCGAGATGGTTTCGGTGGTAGGTGGAAACGAGCAGCGTGAGGAGACCCAAAGGGCACTCGACGAGGCGGCGGACGATCAGAGGACCGTGAGTAGATTTGGAGACTCTCTTATCCTGGCCTCCAGTGGATTAAGAGGGGAACGGAAGAACAGAGCAATACATGAAGAGAAAATAGGCTGCGCCTGCTTTCTTTCCCCGAGTCCTTTTTATTTATTTTTTTCATTTTATATTATTTGGTAAGGATTAGTTCATGAGATCTTCTCTTCTACCTAACTGTTGGACTTTGGAGGAGTTGGGATGAAGAGATGTTCGTTTCTCGGGGTTCTTGTGGTACCCTTTCGACATTTGTCTAGTGTAGGTGAGGGAAAACTCACCTAGTGTTTTCGAGTATGGTTTGAACCTACGCTTTACCGCTCAGCACCATCTTTTTAGCGAAGACGTTAACACTTCTCCACTGCGGTCGGTAAACGCTAGTGCGCGATGTTTACGTGCTACCTAAATACTGACTAGTTTCTTCCTCAGGAATGGTCTTATTTCTGTTTCGATACGCCAGTAGTCTGGTGTAATCTATACGACACCTTCATGGGAAACTTACACTTATCCCAAGCTCTTGTGTCAAAAGGATGAAGCTCTGTGTGAGTCTTTTCCAGATTGTGAGGCTAGAAAAGTCTCAATACTATTGACACCTCCTCTTTAATAATATATTTTTTTTAAATTATAATTACAATTACTTTACCATTTGATAATAAATGATACTAATTTTTGAAAGTTTGCGTAGTGGATGGACGAATGATTTTATTTTTTATTTGTATTTTATTTTTATTTTACTAGTCTATAAGAGTAATATTTCTTTATTGGTTAAATCATAATTTGTGAAAATCAGTGCTAATGAACTTTGACCCTCGAAATTCAAAGCTGCAATGAATAACTAGACGGTATGTGTAATATATCTATTTCCAAGTTCTACATTGTTAATTTATTTTTCGTAATGCTCGTCTATTGCGAGGTAACAAGACCCATAATAAGAAAATATACTTGAGCAGTACTATATTTATTATTATCAGTAATAAAAACATGCAACAGTTTGATTTTTTGCGAGGAAAAAAATAGTTAATGTTCACATCTTCAGGATTTGCCATGACATGTAAGATCACCATGGTTTGATACTGAGTGTGAGATGGCAACAGAAGAAAAGAACAGGGCATATAGAAGGATGTTGCAATCAAGGTGCACAAGAGGAATGATAGAAATCTATAAAGAAAAACGGAGGATTGAAACGATCCATCAAAGAAGAAAGAGTGTATGAAGACCAATATTGGGGAAATGGAGTCTATGAGGAGTAAGAATGAGACAAGGAAATTCTACAGAGAGGTAAATGCGGCATGTAAACCCTTTTATGGCAAAACTAGTCGGATAAGAGATGAAGGACGGGAAATTGTAAGTGAAGAAAAAGAGATAAGCGAAAGATGGCGCCGACATTTTGATAATCTTCTCAATTTCAAAACGGTATCAAGAGACTCAGTAAAGGTGCAAGAAGGAGATTATTCTGGTGAAAATACAGATACACCAACCATAGAAAAGGTGAAATGTGCCATGAAGAAATTGAAGAATAATAGAGCCACAGGAACAGATTATATACCAGCGGAATTGCTAAAGCACGGTGGCGGTGAATAGGAACGGATGTTCCTGAAAATAGTCGTCTCAGTATGGGAGGAAGAAGAAAAGCCACAACAATGGAAACTGAATTATATGTCCTATATACAAGAAAGGAGACCAACTAGAGTGCGAGAATTGTAGAGGAATTACGCTGCTAAACTTGGGATACAAAGTATTTTCCAATATACTATTCGACCGTCTCCTCCTAATCGTTCAGAGAGAAATAGGGCCGTACCAATGTGGATTCCTACCTGAAAAGTCAACTATAGACCAGATCTTCACCCTGAGGAAAATTTTGGAAAACACAATCAAATTCGGAATTGGCACGCACCACCTTTTCATTGACTATAAGGCAGCATATGATAATATAGACAGAGATCAGTTGTATGATGCTCTGATAGAACAGGGGATTCCTGGGAAGTTGGTAAGACTGGTGAGAATGACAATGAGTGAGACACGAAGCAGCATAAGAACTGGAGGAATGATGTCTGAAACATTAGATGTTCAAAATGGAGTACGACAAGGAGACGCACTGTCGTGTCTTCTCTTTAATGTCGTCCTGGAGAAGGTGATGAGAGATGCAAACTTTCTGAGCAGAGGAACTATTTTCTATAAATCAGTGGAGATACTCACCTATGCTGATGATATAGATATAGTAGCAAGAAGTCAAAAAGCAATGGAGGAGACATTTGTTGCTTTAGAACAGGCTAGCAGGAATATGGGACTGAATATCAACCAACAGAAGACGAAATACATGGCTGCTGGGAAAGCGCATGGAATGAACATGCTACCCCCAATAATTGTGAACAGTTACACCTTTGAGAGAGTTGAGCAATTTAAATATCTGGGATCGACAGTTAACTTCTCCAATGACATTCCTCAAGAAATTAAACAGCGATTAATAATAGGCAATAGAGCTTATTTTGCCTTTTAAAGACTCTTCTCTTCAAGGCTCTTGACTCATATTAGTAAGTTAACCATGTATAAGACACTCATAAGACCAATGCTCACATACACCTCTGAAACTAGGCCATTAACAACAAGAGTCATCGAATTGCTTGAAGCATTTGAGAGAAAAGTACTCCGAAGAATTATCGGACCAGTCTGTGAAAGAGGAATATGGAGGAGGAGGTACAACCATGAATTGTACACTATTTATGAAGATCCACCTATTAGAAGAATAGTGAAATCAGCTAAGTTGAGGTGGGCGGGGCATGTGGCACGGATGAGTGATGCGGAGATACCCAAAAGGGTATTAAATGGAGATCCGGGGGGACAGAGAGGACGTGGACGACCCAGAACCAGATGGATGGATGGAGTCATCGAGGATCTTCCGAAGATGGAATATAGAAATTGGAAAGTTTTAGCATCCGATCGAGATGGTTGGCGGAGGATTGTTGAAGAAGCCAACGTTCACAATGAACTGTAGAGCCATAGAAGAAGAAGTTCTACGCTGTCAGTTTATATATTTTACGTAGAGATTGCTATGTTTTCTTAAATTACCTCTTTTTTTCTATGTGTATCCAAATGAAGGCAAGTAATTCATAGATATCTTGAACTTATCAATATTTGGTGGACTGTTTATAAGTTTGTGTATTTTGTGCCATAATAATGTGTTGGTTTAAACTTAGTGAACGCAGTTTTGAATCCATCTCAACCATTAAATTTTGATTTGTTATATATGTTGAGTAAAATTGGTTATTATTTTGTTTGCTGTGATTTGTGATAATTTCACATCGGATGTAAGGCGGAACTGTGTTTTATGTTTCAGATATACATCAATTAGCGTTCTCGCAAATTCAACTTTGTGAGGAGAGAGGGGGTTTGAAGGAGAATACTGATAGTAATTCATCACATACTCCTAATTTAATAACGGTGGAGGAGTCCAACCATCAACAGTTAGTACCAAGGGATTCATTCCACATGGACTATTCAGAGTTTAGAGGTGAACAAAGACTGACTAGAAAGGTGCAAATCCATTCTACCAAAAGGAAGTATTATTTATGTATTAGATGTAGAAAATTGTTTATTCGGAAGGATCATCTCAAAGCACACATGCTAATTCACGCAGTGAACAAACCATTTCAGTGTGAAGTATGTAAGAAATCATTTACTCAGAAAGTTCAATTAAAGGTTCACCTGCGAACACACACTGGAGGGAAACCGTACAAATGTGAAATATGTGAAAAATCGTTTACAGCAAAAGGTTCTCTCATCTCTCATTTGGGAACACACACTGGGGAGAAATCTTTCCAATGTGAAATATGTAAAAAATTATTTAATCGTAAACAACATCTCACAACTCATAAGCGTACACACACTGGGGAGAAACCGTTCCAATGTGAAATATGTAAAAAATCTTTTAATCAAAAAAATAATCTCAAAACACATGAGCGTACACACATTGGGGAGAATCTTTTTCAGTGTGCAATATGTCAAAAATCATTTATTCAGAAAATTCAATTAAGGAGACACTTGAAAACACACTTTGGAGAGAAACCGTACCAATGTTACATATGTCAAAAATCGTATAATCGGAGAAGTTCTTTAATTTTCCATAAGCGAACACATACTGGGGAGAAACACTTTCAATGTGAAATATGTGAAAAACCATTTAATTTAAAATGTACTTTAAAATCACATTTGCTAACACACACTAGGAAAGAACCGTTCCAATGCAAGGTATTGCAAAAATCATTTACTGAACAAAGAACGTTGAAGATACACTTGCGAACACACTCTGGAGAGAAACCGTACCAATGTGACATATGTGGAAAAACGTTTAATCGGAAAAGTCATCTAAATTTGCATAAACGAACACATACTGGGGAGAAACCGTTTCAATGTGAAATATGTGGAAAAACGTTTAATCGGAAAAGTCATCTAAATTTACATAAGCTAACACATACTGGACAGAAATTGTTTAAATGTAAAATATGTCAAAATACATTTATTGATCAAGGTAAGTTAAAAAGACACTTTCGATCACACACTGGAGAGAAACCGTACCAATGTGACATATGTGGAAAATCGTTTATAGAAAAAGGTACACTCAAAATACATTTGCAAACACACACTGGGGTGAAACCGTTTCAATGTTTATTATGTCTGAAATCGTTTACTGTAAAGGGTTCTCTCAAAAGACATATGCGAACACACGCTAAAGAGAAATCGTTTCAATGTCACATATGCCCAAATTCGTATAATAAAAAAAGCTCTCTCAATTCACATTTGCGGACACACATGGTGTGAAAGCGTTTTAATGTGATATATGTGAAATTTCATATTTTATAAAACTAATACCAAAAGGCATGTTTACTAACACTGGGCACAAACACTTGAAATGTACGATTTGAAAAAGCATATGCTGGTAAAGGTACTCTAAAGAGTCACATCCATACTCATACTTGAGAAAAACCCATTTGGGTTTAAATTTGTAAATTTACATAAAGTGAAATTATACTCTTAATAGCCACAAAGTAAACACACTGGTGACAAATCGTTTCAACGTGAAACAAGTAAAAAATCATTTATTATGAAATTAATCGCACAGACCATGCAAAAACATACTTGGGTGAAACTACAATGTTAAACTTGTGAATCCTATTTTGTGAAAAAATCAGTTTTTTTCATTTCCGAAAACATACTGTGTGAAATTTTGTAATTATCAATTATTAAAGTTGTAATCTGTAGAAGCACTAGCGAGCACATACTAGGGAGAAACCGTGCCAATATGAAACTTGTAAAAATCACTTCCGGAAAAACGTCGTGTGATAAATGACGTGTGGACGCACTCTCGTAAGATAGTGTTGCATTGTAAAATTTGTATGTATCTTTGTATTAAAAAAAAAAAAGATTTTATGGAGCACATGCAAACGCACATTGCAGAGAATTTGTTCCCTTGTGAAAGACATAAATCTTAATTTACTTAACAGATTAATTTTGTGATGCCCGAGCAAGAACATAATGAGAAATATGTTTTATTAAAATTGAGAAGAAAATGCATTTATGAAAGAAATACAAGTGTAAAGCTATTGTGCAGCAGTTCTGTAGTTATTTAAGTCATGATATAAAGAATGGTGTTGATATATGTTGTTAATTCTTTGAAAACTGATAAATATTTTTGGATGTGGTGAGATTTCCTCTATATGGGAAATTTTTTTGTCTATGTTTATGAAATGAGATGAGTCTTGGTGAAATTTTCTCTTGTATTTTGAAGTATTATTTCTTTAAAATATGTGTTTCATTAATAAACAAATGTATTTTATCGCAATATGATATTTATTTAAGTAGAAAAAGATTATGAAGAATTAGGAATTTTTCTTCATTTTTGAAATATTTGAAGAAGTTTGTAGTAAGTATGTAGTTTTAGATAATTATTTATTGGTGTAAATAATTCTTATTGTAGCAACTATTTAAATTCATAAAATGGTGTAAGTGGAACTAAATTAAAATTTTCTTCTTTACAGTTTTCTTTATGGTGTCATTGATTATAAAGGAAATAATTTATTTTTTTGAAGTAGATTAGACGGCATTTTCATTTCTTTTGGTTTTAAAGTGTTTCATCTGCATTGATTGTGAGGTTTTTAAATTTAAAGTTGGTTAAATTTATTCCCAGTTGATTATTGCCTGCAAAGTGCTAAATACAATTTTGTATATTATTTTATTTCTTTGCTCTGTTTTTTTTGGTTTTGTATCATAATGATACTCTGCCATATGAAGAGAATGACTGAAGTGCAAATTATCACACTTATCCACGATAGGTAAAATAAAATTAATTGTAAAAAGACTGAAAATTATTGTTATGCTTAAAATTAATTTGGTAATGTTAATTCTTTTTACTTGATGCCGAGACTTATATTTTAGTAATGAGAATAAGAAGCAATGAATAAAATTGGATGTGCGTTTCTTGTTCACAACATTATTCAAGGAGTAATGTAACATTGCGTTGTTACTGTTAGAAAATCATAAATTTATGAATAAGTGCCTTCTGAATTTCTTATGAACCTTTACCTAAAAAGAATAACCACACAAGAATGGTGCTTCTTTGATGTTTTTGATATGCGATTGCACATGTTCTACTTCTAATTATTTACATTTTATCTAAATGTTGTTCTCTTGTTCAACTTCAGTTCGGTTCTTTCTTACAGAAAGCTTTCAAGTAAACTTCTCTTTCACTGACTAGTGAGTTTTTAATTTCATCATGGGCAAAAATTTCATATCAACAATTTGTCATAATTATCATCTACAAGTCTGTACACAAGTCTATGAAGTGTGATTGAATTACAAGTTAAGAGGATGTTAAATACTGGATAGGACTGATTCATACTCATAAGTTATGAAACCTGTTTTTTTTTAATCTTACAAAACAATTAAGAGAGAACTACCATTAATCGGGTCAAATAAAAGTAATGCAAATATCTCATGCATTTATATTCATTCATCTTCACTGTGATGTCCAGAACAGAAATAAATAAATTTATTGTCAAAAAACACCACATACAAAAATTATAACTTTTAAATATTGTCAGTTAAATGTGTATGATTAAGAATACACAAATTTAATTGAGTCCAAATGAAATTTATTCAAAAGTTAAGTGTAACTATTTACATAACTTAAAAAAAAAAAAGGAGAAATCTCTAATAATCCCCCATACTATTTCTTTTAACAATTGTATTGGTTGGTATAAATTGGTAATCAGAAAATGGAAATGTTAAAATAATTCATATAAATGCCTGTTGGTTTGCTGCATCATCACGACTAAACCACTAAAGACATCGTGATGAAATTTTTCAAGGATATTGTTTAGATGAGTAGAAGTTTAATTTTCTACACCTAACATCCATTATACAATTAAATTGAATAAATAACTAAAGACCTACGATCCTTAACTCAGACAATAATTTAGCCCAAAAAAGACCTAGCATTTTTAACTTGACTGATAGAGCTATAGTATGTTTAGATGAGCAACATACGAGGGAGAATTTACAAAAGATCACAGCCTACTTTTAGCTAATTACTATTTCCAAAAATTTGTTAATAAGAATAGAAAAGAAAAGATTATGTCTCCTTAAAACATGCTACATCAATTGCAACCTCAAGGAGATGAAATGATGTATGCAATATTTCCATCTAACAAGTAGATAACTCTTTCACTTGAATAATTACCTCAGTCTGAAACAATTAAATTGATTTTAATATTTCAAGATAAAATGCATATTTTGGTAAAGAAAGGAAAAAAATGTAAAGTACCATATTAACACTTACAATGTAGTACTTGGAAAAAAAATGTAAAAAATTGTAATGTTAGCTATGTAAGTCAAACATAGAGGGTTAAAAACTAGAATCTAGTAGTGTAGTAACTTGACATTGCATTAATAAGGATCACTTGATGGATTGAAATAATACATTTATGCTGGGAAAAGAAGTAAATTATCACGGATAACAAAAATGATATTTTTTAATCCACCTGAAAGTTAGCTTTTCTGTATCTGTAAGTAAATACTATCTGATATTTACTATAAATTATTGTGCTTTGTCACAGCAAGTTCAAATATAGTTAAAACATTGTAAAATTTTAATCACAAAATATATAGTATTCGTCCGTAATGGTCGTAAGTCTTTAATTATTTAATTTTGTCATGAATTAATTGTTACATTTAGTAAAGAAACAACACTCAAACTTGTTACTTCTTTATATATTCAAACCACTTGTACACAAACATAAAACACCAACACATGCCTTGGATCCATAGCCTACCACACTCTCCTGACAACTAACCAGCAAGATTAAAAAATATCAAATAAAAATACAGCTTATTGTTGATGTTAAAATATGATTGGATGTTACAAAATTGGATGACTTCTTATTGATTAGATCAATAATGAATTGAATTGCTAAGTAAGATTTAGGCTTTTCAATAATGTCATAGTTATTGGTTGTTTCAGCATGAGAAAATGACTGAAAATGAGAAATTATAAGGATACAATACTTATTTCACTTATTCTCCATTTTTTAGTTCCTCCCGCTCCCCAGCTGATGACGCGCGCTCAACTATCTGCAGACAAGTATTTACGTCGAATGACGCACATTTATCAGAGAAACTGGTAACTTATTCTTTTCAACTGTTTGTGACAGAGCTACCACCTTTGCCTCGAACTAATCAGAATATAAATAATATATCTTTAAGCGCGAATTTCACTTGAAGGCCACTGCGCAGGTTCGAGTGAGTGTTCGTTGAAAACGTGATTTGTCATCNGTTTTTCGAAACATAATCTGGCGCCGACGGCGAGGTATTCGGTCGACTAATTTTAACAAAGAATTAATAATAGTGGTTCGCGAGCGCACGGAGAGTTTCGTGTGCATCAAATAAATTTTGATCGGAGTAGATAGATCTCAATAGAGAGCCAGGTAAAATTTAATTTTCAGTTCACCCATCACTCCTGGACTTTCCCTCTCAAGAGTCTGTCGGGACACGAAAAGGTAAACTTTGAAATAATGATGAAGAATTTATACTAATGATAATGCGTCGACAAATGAGTCATTTAACATTTGAAGCTAATTTTTCTGATATTTTAGCAGGAAAGAAGGTAGAGAAATTTACTTCCCTGGAGTAACTAACCTAATTAAACTGTTGACTCGAAATTAAGGGATGTTGATATTATATAATTGCCCTATTTTAAGGGAATTCTAATTACAAAGAATTTACTAAGATGATAATTATTAAGAGTGATTATCCAAGTCCTCCAGCGTTCGGAGAGCGTTTTTTGCTATTTCAGAAATGTCAAATTGTTTAGTTCTGGGTAGATAATATATTTATGCATTTAATCAAGGATGCAATAAGCAAATAAATAATGTAAAAATTCTTTATTTAGTATAGTTTTTAACAAAAACATGATATTGAGACCCACCACTTAAGAGCGTGCATTGGATGGAAAGAGAGTTGAAATGACGTTATTTGATACCGCGCACGATATTAGGTGGTTTTGTAATCTAAGTAATTTTATTTAAAATTTAAATTGATTCTTTTCCCAATGGTACTACTTTGTACATAAACTATTGATTTTAAAGAGCTTGATGGTCGAATCGCCGTACCTTAAAGGGGATTTTAGATACAGAAATTAATAAACCTAAATTCTAAAAGTAATCATAGTTGACTCGAAGTCCGCCTGCCTACGAACACTTTTGACTATAGCAGAATTGTCTATTTGATCAGTCCCGGGGAGGTAAATGTACAGTATTTCTTACACTTTCCATAACAAGCAAACCTTTTGAACAGCACGTATGTACGTTCTATTTGAAGTTTTGACTTGTGCGGATTAACGCATATTGGTTTGGAAAATTCCTGACAACCCTAGTTACTTTCCAATAAAAAGACCCTGGAGAGTCTTTTAAAATTCCTACGTCATTTTCTGTTAAGGATTTAGATGCTGTTCGCCACTTCTATCTATTTTGGATTACTGACAAATAATCAGCTGACCAACGTTGTTCAGACATTTTTGAGCTCTAATGTCATTATACAAGAACAATCTAGTGAACTCTATACATCACGTACTATTTCGCCATCGATCGATATGATCAGTCAGGCGTCACGACGTCCGGCTGCTATCCATTGGCACTTTGAACTAGATAGCAATGCGAGTCTCCCGCGCCTCTTTCGTGATATCAACTGTTTTATTCTAGAAACCGTGGATCAACTTCTCCGTGACAAGATGGTGCCTACCAAATGAATAACAGTAGTAGCTAGGGCAGAACAGGATCGTAAACGCATTATAATTATTTGTAGGTCCTCCTTTCGGTCCGTTGCAACTCGTGGCATGTGGTTCAAATTGTTTTCGTTGTGTAGTGTGTATTTTTTCTAGTTTGTTAAACTGTCACCCATTCGTTGTAATGAACACATTCCCGTCTGACCGATTCGGTTTTTGTATTATATTCAAATTCAGAATTTACTGATAGAGTTTTGGATATGAAGGGAGGATTATTGTAAATTCACAAAACTATACTAGCTGCCTGCAGCCCATATTTCAAGGCAAACTCTGTTGATGATATCATATTGTGCTTTATATCTTGTCTTTTATTTCTTTGGTTATGTCACAACACGATGCAAGAAAAAGAACAACAAAGTTCAATTCATAAAGCTACAGTTTGTGCGTGGAACTTAAGAGGTACGATATTATTGTGAAACTTTCTGATTTACTTGAAATTTCTTTGCCCACATTACTATTTATGTTTATCTCTAGAAGACTACTCTTGGTCTCTGATATTTT
>NNCF01131566.1:120375-145533 GCA_002313205.1 Laupala kohalensis | reverse complement strand
AACTGCATAATATGGATACACATTAACAATGAATAAACAGTGCGACTTGCTCTGTCTGATGTCACTAGGTCACTATAAACAAAAATGGTAGGTAAAGCATCTCCATGTTACTGTAATGATGACGTGTTATTTGCTTCGGAGAATGTTATGTATTAAATATTATATTATTTATTTTAGTATGCACTTGTAATTAAAGCTGTATTAACTTGGTACAAATTGCATTAGTGTTTTGACCAACCTGTATACTGAAGCCACAACGATCGTGAATTCTTCAGTTATAACTTCACTCTCGAATTCATTCTGTTGCAGCATTACTATGACTTGTTTGTCATATGCGACTTAGTGTCCAAGAAAAGCATGTTTCGAAAGCTGTCCCAACACCATTGCATCCCTACTCACACCAATTCCACGAAGTAAAATGGAATATAAGGAATAGTTTTATTCCTATATATCACTGCCAGTTCAATATTATTGTTTTCTATGCAGGTCTCGATCATTGCGTACCTCTGATGAAATTCTTCAGTGCTTCGGGGAATTAGAATTCGACAATGACTCAGACAGCTTTGATTCAAATGATGATATAACAGCAGCAGTAACAGTACAAAATAATTATGAATATACAAATAGAAAAAATATAATGATTACAACAAGGATATCAAAACAAATTATTACATAATGACAACATTTACAAAGTGCATTTTATAAGATGAATATACCTTACTAGATATATATTACACTGTATTTACAAATTATATATTACATAAGATTATATGAAGCTAGAGTACTGAAAGAATGAAATAGAGATAATGTAAAAGTAAAGAAGAGAAATAATGAAAGGAGATTAAGGAAAGAAAGATAGAAAGTAGGTAAAAAGAAAAATCATGCAAATGAAGGAGAAAGAATAGACAGAGAATGTGGGAATACTAAAGGGCATTGTTTTCCATCCACTATGTAAGACGTCACCTGAAAGAAGAAAAAGTTGATAGAGATTTTAGTTGAGCAGGAAATTAGTTCAAGAACGTATTGTGTGTACTATGAAGGACTTTATATAAAGAGTTGTGCCATGCCGAGGAATAGAGAGGAGATGTGAGCCTCCCGCGCCATCCGGTAGGCACTCTTAGTTATGGTGTGATACGCACATAAAAAAAACCAACACCCATTTCACCCTGTTAGAGGTGGATTTTCGTAAAATTATTTCTTAGCGTATGTCTTCACCCAGAATGTTTGCTGTTGTGAGTCTCAAGTTTTATTTCTCATGAATGACCAGAAACTGTGATTTTTGTGCAATCGTTCAACCTAAAATATCTCAAAAGTCTTTAAAAATCCTAATCTTCAAGTAATAATTGGTCATTGAAATTAGATATCTGAGACTGACTGCTTAAAGAGTTATAATATTTAGAAGTGAGGTGAATGCAGCCTTTTTTAAATTAACGTACATATCAACTTTATTGAATTGAATCGTTTATTTGAACTATTCATTTGACAAACTCATGTCTCTTAGATATTTCATTAAATTTTTATATAGATAAATGTTAAAAAAGTAACTTACAAAAGTGAAAAAGAAAAACAAAACAAAAATAAGCTAGTGAGCAATGAAATTTTCGGGAATTCATTCAGTGGCTTATTTTAGATATTAATATTTAGTTAGAAGGAAAGCAATGTAAAAAAAATCAAGCTAATAAAAATATCAATAAATACAACTTATATTTCCAGCACTCATGACGATCGACGTCGCTGCGGTGCGTGGAAGTTCGATTGTTGCGATGATATACGTATTTAATGACGCGACTATAATTTATTTGGATCCTTTAGTTTTGCGACGATAAACACAAATTTGCACAATATCAAATTAATGCATAAACTCATCCTCACTGTTGGTTACTTGAATGAAAACTTTCCCATAAAATTCCTGGTCAATATGATTACAAATATTAGTCTTTACACGCATTATGAGTAAACTTTATTGATATGCGATGTTGCAAAGGGATGAAAAGGGCTACACAACCATACTTCTCTTAAAATAATGATCTAAATTCCCTTTTTTGAAATTCCAAAACATCACGGACAAAAGGGGAGTATTATTAGTTTTCATTTTTTTAAATTTCCATTATTTTATTAGTTTTTACATGGAATGAATTCTCTTCGCTACCACATATCCTTTACAACTCATATCTCACCTCAAGTCTTCCTCCCCCAATTGTCATGCAGCTATGATTTAAAGTCTGACGAAATGTAATGTACCAAATTTAACTGAATTTTATCAACCGTTTTCCTTAAAAAGACGAGACGTTTTACAAAAATATTTCTTTTTGTCAATTTTTGTCGGGAGTAATTGCCTCAAAATGACAATGATTAACATTCTAACCTTACAAATAATTTGTTTCATTCTGTAAAATAATTAAAAAATAATAATTTATTTCAAAAAAGAAGTTGCCAAAATATTTTTTTTCAATTTGAACATCTTTTCGAGTCTATAAGCTGAAAAAAATATTAACCATTATTCTAAAGCCTCTAATGCAAATATATTGAAAAATCTTCTAAAATAGTGCAAAATAGTATTGTTTAAAAATAAATCAATTTTCGATAATGCTGAGCACGAATTTGTAATTAGCGACCCCCAAAACTGTAGAATACTGAATTTTTAGTAAATTGGATAACTTTTTCATTCCGTGTTCAGCTTTTTGGGATCCTGAACTACCGTGCGACGGCCGAGTTGCCCCGTATTATTACTACGGAGACTGTGGTCATTTGCCGTGACCAGTCATTACGTCGAATACAGACTCACTCTGGAAGGATACCCGGGAGCTTTACTCGAATGTAATGCTTTTTCATTAACAGTTACGTTCTCAAAGAATTGGCGTTCTGGTTTTAAGCCATTGGAAATAATTTATAGATGGGACTGAGGGGACCATTGTACTGGGTAGGTGGGCATGTTCAACAGAAACAGGATGGCGAATCTGTCAAGCCACATCTTCCCGTGTTCGGCCCTTAATCAATTCAAAGTGCTCCTATGTTTTCTACTCGGGGTGAAATCGGGTTCTTTGAGTGTTGGGTTTCTAATCAGTTCACTGCATGCGCTGGGTGAGTTGAAAACAGACATTAATCTCCTCCATGCTTCTTCCATAAAGTCATCTTTGTTTAAATTGCTGCCAACGATGCTGAAGGGGGTTATTGACTTAATTTTGTTACTCTCAGTACAGATCTAGTGCATCGTTAACTCCCGGCTAACGTGGATCTTTTTGCATCAATCAAGAGTTGCTGCCTTCGGTCTTATGTACTTGTGTATGTGGGTGGGGGCGATTTTGCAAAAGACGGATATCCAAGGCAAAGGGGCGCTTTCCAATTTGCTTCAAAGACTTCTAAACACTGAACCGTGTCCACTTTCTTTGAATAATAGCCGTTGCCCCGAACCGAGAAACTATTCGGCAGTGGAGACGACAAACACTAGCGAGAATGTTCGAATTGTTTCTTCATTGGAAACCCCTGTGGTTCCCACTTGTTTTTAGATTATTTTTTTCTAGTTCAAAGTTTGAGACAGATTACACTCAGGCAAGTGAGAGTAGGATTGTGTTGTAGCATAATGATTCTCAAGTTAACTTGGTAAAACCATCTTGTTGAAATCGTACAATCCTGCAAAAAGATATTAGTTTTCGAAATTGGCAGTCGTGACGTACATTGCAAAATCCATTGACAACAGTCTGGCTGCCATCTGACATTTTCGGTTTCCGAAACGCGAGTTGGAATCGTCAGTACAGCTTCAGTTTTTCGTGAAAGTGCGCTGCTTACGTTTCGACTTTTTCTGGGTTCCATTCGTTATTTGTTCCCAAACAATAGTAATACGAATAAACGTCCTTTTGAATTTGTAGCAAAAATCTTCTAATTGTTGAATTTCTTCTTTATGTGACGAGTACCAGACTCTAGCTGACCCCTTCAGATAATACGTAACTGTTTCCAGGACAAACGTTTCACGCCACCAGTGAAATTTCATGGTTGCTTCCACGTGAGACAACCAGTATATCGTCTCATAAGGACCATTTTCTCCGTAAAACTTACGCAATTCTTGCTCAGATGCGGTATCATGTGTGTCCTTCTTGGCAGTAATATTCAGTTTCGCAATTTGTTTTGAGAACTACATCTTCCTGAGATTCGCCATGGCTTTTTTCCCGATTGTCGGTTGCGAATCTCATCTTGCGCGCCATAGGCTTGATTCGTCGCATCATGCCGCAAGACGCGTGGACCTTCGTCACGGAGCCAACCAACACTGTTCGTCTTGTTCGCCGTTTCGCGTGTTTATGCTGCATCCGAATACCTGCGTGCGACTTAGCGATTGTCTACGTTCGGCTCACGGATGTCTGCGAGTGGCAATGTCTGTGTTATACTCCAAATCATGTATCTTTGCCGTAAATAATGCAATATGGCTTCCTAACACAGTTTGCTAACTTCTATGAATTTAAGTTATATCCAAATAAATATTTACAGTAGTAAAAAAGCCACTATTCGCTGTAAAAAATACAATTTGATAACACAACAAACAGACACAAGGTGATATTAGTTCTACACTCTCGATGCACAAGAAACCGAATAGCGCCACAAGAGCAAGTACATTGATTTGATTGCCGATATTGGCGATAAATTTAAGTTTTCAGAAACTCGAATGTCCTGCCAACATAACGCGAGGTACAAATATTATTACTCTTTTGGCCGATGGTGAAGTAAAAATGTTGGCTACACTGTGCACAAGCACTGTACCAGTATCGAGTCAGTTAGACTGATTATAGATATAGAAATAAATAATTTACTGTCAACAGAGCTGTTACAAACTGCCTAAGATCACGTTGAGGACAACAAAATAATTTACTGCGACCAAATAATAATTGTAATAAAGTAATAAACACTATGATTTCATGATTCTTTTTCTCTTGAAGCAGAGAAACATGACTTCCAATATACGCTTCTCCCGATCACTTGACCACAGTCGCTCTTATGTCAATGGAACGCGCACGTCACGGCTCTCTCGCATCGATCATAATTCTATTCGGAACATTTAGGTCCAGTGCTCACCGATGAAACACCTTTTCTTATGACACTTTTCTGCTTTGTAATTAACGAAATACGAAAGGGATGCCGAGACTTCTCTCACCGGTGAGCGATCGCTGACTCTGTGAAAGCAAAATTTCCCTCTTTCTAGCGCTACTTCCGCTGTCTCCATCGCTTTCTCTTGCTTCATTTGAGCCGAATTCTATTATCTCACCTTCATTTTTAGCTTTGTTTCGACTCATCACTTGTCACCCAGTCGTCTCGTTCAATGGAACGTGTTTCCATGAAAACATTTCTGCGCGTATGATTCTGTGTGCACGTCCCAATGCATTCAAATGAGTTTCGAACGCGTTTCATCGGTGTGCCTTATAATTACTTTTTTCTTCATTCTCTACGGATTATCCTCATGATAACACGAACTCAGCGTTTGATTACTTTAAATGTTGAGTCACAACAAATACAGCATTTCCATGTATAAATAAGAAATACGTCATCGTGTTTTACCTAGTNGTTGAGTCATAACAAATAGAGCATTTCCACGTATAAATAAGAAATACGTCTTCATGTTTTACCTAGAACTGAATAATGTAAACTTTGTGTTTACTTGACAATATACCTCTGAATTTTAACTTTTACTTCTCATTTGGTTCTCTAGATAATTAAATACATATTATATTTTTAAAAACCTAATGGAATAGTTCTTAGTTGCCTTCTCATTAGATACTTGCTTTTATTCTTTACTTTGCTTTCTCTTAGTTTTTCCATCATTTCTTTGATGTTGAAACATGTTTAATCTCAAGTATGTATTTCTTATTTCACAAATCATTTTAGGATAGCGTTCATTAGAAAAAAATGCTTTGACACAGCTAGGGCACTTTGTAACAAGGTTATAAGATAACATTTTAGAGCACAATAATCCATAGCATGGATATATCGCTTTGTCTAGGATTCCCATTTACAGTTTCGTGAGGTCTCTTTCACTTGCATAAGGACAGAAGTGCTCCAATCATGAAACTTGACTAAAGGATTTAATAATATTTTCAAACCTTAAGTATAGTGTTTCCTGAATGACATAAAATCCTTATGTAGGAGCACAATGCATGATCCTACATATACATACCTTAACTCCGTCATGTAAATAACACAAGAGTTACATGAAGCCGAAATATACGACGATGCGGCATGTTGTTCATACTTGTCATTATGACGATCGTCAAACATTCATGACATCATCAGCATAAGACGCCAGGGACTCTCTACGATTGTAAATAGTGGAAGACTCCTTGATACACACGCGTGCCGTGTGCAACGAGGACGCCCCTCGTTTATCTCTCAATAGACAAACCTCGCTCTAGTGTTTCGTCGTCACGCCCGTCGACTGTTATTGTTTTGCTTATAGCGACAGGCAGCGAAGAGCTCATTCTGCTGACAATTCTCCTCGAGGTCACATCGCCGTCCGATAACCTCAAACGAGAACCCCAGCTCATTCCGCTGAAAATCCTTGAGGAGTTCACATCGCTATCCGATAACCTCTAACAAGAAGCCCAGCTCCGCAGGAAAAATTCTAAGTTGGAATCTGTGACAGAGTAATTTCACACGCCGAGCGCCGGACAAATTCTATCTCCAAGAATCAGTGACAAGCTCAGAAATATTCTAAGTTCAAACCTGTGACTGAATAATTTCAACCACCAAGGCGTCGGAGAAACGTCATCACGAAACGCCATCGCGCGGTCAACCCTAGAACCCGCTCCAAGACACGAATATACGGCACGCCATCCTGTGAGAACCTTCCTTTATCTACTATTAAGATGATATAAATAGTCAACATTATTAAGGTGGTATCCGGTTTCACCTCCGTTAAGCACTCTGGGTGAGAAAAATTTGAGGCAGAGCATTGTTGCTAGGAATACATTTTCTCTCTCTTTTTTCTTCTTCTTTGCACACAAATATAACAGTAATTTTATAAGAATATTAACTATTCCCAATTAACTTCCTCTGGATAAATTAATGCACATTAAATAATTTTTCTTACAAATTAGCTATCTCCTAGGGTAAGAGTATCTTTGAAACTACTACTCTCTCCTCTTGCATTGGCAATTCTATCAGGGAAGTGGAAGTAGTGGAAGTCACGTCTCTACTTCTATCCATTCCCTTGTTATTAACTAGGACACTACGGATATGCATAGCAATGCAATTTTGAAGTTAAGAGAACCTGAAGAAAAGTGTTTAAGAAATTATCCAATCACAGTGCAGAGAAGTTATTAGGAGATTTATTATTATGAAAAATGAAGTGTCACCCTGATGATGTGACCTTTTGTCTCTTTCTATTTGTATCTACTGGGACTGCTTGCTCAATGCATCCAAAATACCAGAATATGAAAGAGGATGTTTTGGCTGCTAAGTAAATCTAACTCCTGCAACTCTTTTAAACCTTCAATGTCTTTAAACCAGTTGGAAAAAATCCATGAATAAATGTAAAATGACCATATTTTTCAACAGAAAAATTTCAATCACAACACTTGAAATCCCTTCTATTAAATAAAGTATTTACACTTTAAAATATTATAATGTTTCAACCCTTGTTTTGAGTCATCATGAAGTTCATAAAAACTTTGTGAAAATTGTGCAGGGTCAATGGCACCAAAGTCAACTAATCAACAAGAAAATCAATAACAGATTTGGATGAAGTAAAACTACAAAGAAGTTTTATCCAACAAGAGTGCTTGCTTAAAGAAATTGCATTACACCTTAAACAAATCTTACATTTCATCTGACTTTCAATCCAAGTATAAAAATTTTACAGTACTAACAACCAATGTAGTTATATCTCTGTGTGTTAAAAGTTAAGTATTTCAGTAATTATCTACTCAATAAAATTAAATATTATACATCTTCAATAAATGTTTTAAAAAAATTAAATTGTAATATACAGGTAATCTTTCTGTAATATACAAGTAATTCTTTTTTGATTTTTATCACAGCATTGTTTGTTTCTCACCTTATACACTACTCTAATATAACTGCAATTCAATGTTTTGTTCATGAAGGGTACAAACTGATTATGGATTGGGGAAACTATCATTCTTTTATTNGTCCTATTGTTATCATATTTGAGGAATTTATGTCTTCTCTTCTTATATTTAAAAATTAAGTTTGAGGAATAAGAATTCATAATTAGAGTATCAAAAACAAGTTTGTAAATAATTTTATGACACTCACCACTACTCAATTTCAAATCTTTATCCACTAAGATGTAAATCTGTGCAATTTTATGAGATTTAGGATGACTTGATTCAAAATTCAATCATCTACCAGACCATGTAGGTTTTGATATCAATTGTATGACTGTTTCCCAGTTGCATATATGAATGTGCATATGTCTAAAAAGTATATGCATTCATCGTTTTCTAAAGTGAATTGGATTTTAGAATGATAACTATTGAATAGTTTTGATAGTTCCTCTATTTTATCTACAGGGATGATGCACAGTATATCATTCACATATATTAAGTAAAAAAACTGTAAAGTGTAAATTTGTAATTTAATAGAGTGATTTTAGAGCGTAGTGATTAAAATTTGTCTGTTGAGAAAGAGGGTCATTTTATATTTATTCTTTTAAACCTTATTTATTTGCATTTAGACTTATGAAAGGGTTGTGTTTGTTATAACTGATGTACCAAAGTGCTACTGTTGCTTTGTATGAGTCTGTCTTGTTCACAAACACAATGCTTGTGAGAGGGATTCATCATCCTAGTATGTCAACCACTCTTTGCTAAAAAAGGAATCTTTCTGTATAACTCACATCCCAAAGACATAAAAGACAACATTAAACTGAATCTCTTCAAATCTACAATGAAAAGTTACCTTCTGTATAGGAGCTTCTACAATGTAAAATAACTTGATGCTTCCCAAAAGTAAATTAGTTTATTGTACGGCAAGTGGTCATACAATTTGCTACTGTTTTTTTCACAAAAATTCATTTGTTATTTTACATAAAAGATGTTCATTTCTGCAGGAAGTTGTCATAAAAATAGAGTAAATAAATAAAAAATTTAACTCT
Source organism: Laupala kohalensis (assembly GCA_002313205.1). Lineage (NCBI taxonomy): Eukaryota > Metazoa > Arthropoda > Insecta > Orthoptera > Trigonidiidae > Laupala > Laupala kohalensis. Next base: position 136,436 of record NNCF01131566.1, on the reverse strand, counting down.
TTAATCACTGAGCATGGCTCAGGGGGTAGAGTGCTGAGTTGCTGGTTGGATGACAAGGGTGGAGATTTTTAATCACATCTCAACATCCATACTGACTACCAGGCCTACTCAGTCTGCTGTAAAATGTCCTGGTGTCTATCCTGGGGTATCACTGGGCAGAGTGAGCTGCTGGCTACATCTCCTCCTCCTCCTAGTGCCAAGGCTAAGAAATTGCAGAGCTCTACCCCCCCACAAACCCTTGGACACCTTCAGGGTCCTTGTGGGACAGTTTGACTGTGAATCAACAATTGTTAAATGAATTAGCAGTGGTAATGGATTAGATGAATGAATGAATGAATGAATGAATGCTTGAATGCATGCGTGAATGAATGTGTAAATGAATGCATGAATGAATGCATGAATGAATGCATGAATAAGACATTACTCAGTGCTTAAACCTAGTGCAAGACAGTCCTCTCTTAAACAAAATCTCTTAATTAAATATAAATTCCTTGCCCAAGTATTGCTATGGAACAAAATAAAAATAAAACTCTTGCCAAGAATTGGATATTACTTATTATTATTATTATTATTATTATTATTATTATTATTATTATTATTATTATTTTTTACAAATTAAAGCATCTCAAAATTTAAACTCTATGATGCTACTATATACTATGCCTGTGTTTGCTATAGCTAACTGTAGTAGAATTGCCTGGAGTGGGGCATATCCCTTAGGTATTTATTTTTTTGATAATACTTTTTATGCTTTAATTAGAAAACTGGAAGGTGATAAATTTTGTTCCCTAGATAATAAGAAAAACTATTGCCATTTATCTACCATGCATTATTATTAAAATGTGAAAAATAAGTTTTTACTATTTAAATCTGCAATTAGAACTTAACCTAGAACCCCTAGTTTGTAAAATTGTTTTTAAAAGATCGAAATATTACATAGCATGAAAAATTTGCAACTTCTCACGTAGTAAATAAATTGAAGAATGTGTATGTCAAAAATGTATTAAATATGTGAATTTGGATATTTAACTTATACAAAAAATTTTAGTCTAGGTAATAAAATTTAGTTAAATTGTAAACTGTAATACTGGGCATATGAGAGTGATAATGTTTCATGTTTCTTTGAGTTGTATAATACAATATCAAGTTTATTTCCTTTTTAATTCTTATGATCTGTTCTATTATCAAATGTTTATTCAGTTCTGTGCACCTACGTACATACGTTTACTGCATTGTTTTTTCATTCAATTTCTTTTGTGTGATCTTTTCAAATCTGTTAATTAGTCTTAATTTAATCTGAAATAAACTTGTAATATTTATAATATTACACGTGTTTACCTATTCTACCCATGAATAGGTAACTGCATAACTCTGTGAGAGACAATTGTAATGGTTTTTGCAATTGCTGCCACAAACTTTTTGGATCTAATTTTGGACCTTTGGAATAATGACCACAGAAATGTCAAATCTTAAAAATAATGTGAAATGTAATCATTTAATATAACAAAATAAAAAGTTTTTTAATTGATTTAAAATTGTAAATACTCATTTAATCAAAAACATCAATTCAATTGTTGTTAGAAAATCTTAAGAGCTTGTTATGTGAACCTTTTCTGAGATGACATCAGCTCAATCAATGTTATTTTTTACATTTACTATTTTTTTCGTGTTTCTCAAATGTGATAAGAAAAAATTTATTTATCTTATATTTATGCTATAACAAACTAGTATCTACATCTAAAGAAAAATTTCCTGTTGTAGAAATTTGTTCGTCCAAAATATGGAAGTATATGAAATGCAGTACTTCACATAAAAGGTGTGAAAAAAGTGATAAAGAAAGCTAATGCAAGTTGTAATTATTATTTGCTTCATTTATGTGTGATGAATTCACTGTAATTATTTGCTTTATTTATGTGTGATGAATTCACTGTAATTGTTTGCTTTGTTAATGTTTGTAATGAATTCACATAGAAGTAAGATTCTTGATCATATGCAACAGAAAAATCATTGACTCACCGAGACAAAGTCAGAAGTTAGTGAAATTAATTGTATAAAAAGCTTTTAATATTCATATTTTTACTACTGAAAATACATTTATAATTAATACTTATTCAATTATTTTTTGGAACTAGCTTTTTACACTAACCTAACATGAGATTCACATATGAGTAATATGAGTAAATTGTTTTATCATACTAATGTATTTTCTAATTCCCTGTTTGACAGGACTTTAATGAATTCTTTGTTTATTATGCTCTATTTTGTCTATGTAATTTAAACAAGAATAATGAACTACTTCTTCTTTTTCTTTTTCTTCTTTTGTACTTCTTCTTTTTCTATGACTCTGTAGCCCACAACTGGCCTCTGCTTCCTCAATATTTACCTTATGTCTGTCGNATGTCTGTCTTCAGCTCTGGACACCAGGTCATCCCATCTTCCTCTTGGACGTCCTCTCCCTTCTCCCTTCATATTTGTCTGTTAGTATTTTCTTAGGTATTCTTTTTAAAATCATGTTTGGTAACCTCACAAAAACTGTTTGAAATTTTGTATAAATACACTGCTTAAAAATGTAAAACCATTTTTTCCCAATACAAATGGTACAATTTAAACAAATTTTTGTTGTAATATTTACGAAGTGTTTGTTACGTAAAGTCTCTGAAAGCATGGTATCAATGTCTTGAATGGGCGTTATTAATCCCATAGCATTAGTTTTTGTTTTTTGCTTGGCAGTGAAAGTACATTCGGAGTTTTCATTTGAACCCATATATGTTAAAAGAACAATAAAAGTAACAATATATGTATACTGCGAAGAATGTGTTTAGAATGTTCGTAGTATATGCAAATTGATATCAAAATATGTTCTCTGAATGATCTTGTGAGCACATTCAAACACATGTTCTTCTATAACATTGTTTGCATGTTCTCAGCACATACTTCTACTATTAAGTTAAAAAAATGTACCAGATGGTTAGTTCAAAACATAATCTTCATGTTTTATATTTTTCTATATGCTTATTTGATAATGGTCAATTCACATGCAATCAGTAGTTTTATGACACAACACATGCACCATGCACAAAAACTCTTGATGTGGCAATAGTTTTCCAAGTCAAATTTTACTCTTTCAATGAACATTCATGCTACTAATTTTACTATCAACATCCATTATGTAATTAATATAAATAAATGAATCACTAGTCAAAATGTTGTGTTGTGAGAGGGTATTGAAAACACTCAATATATATTGAAATAATGCGAAAAAGTTTGTAAATCATAATTTATTTTTATTTGAGCAACCAGTTCATCAGATGTGGCGGGAAGATGCAAAGTACATGCTCTCTGACACCATCTTCGGAGAAAGTGTTCAGAATGTTAATATATGATGGGCAACACATCTGTATCACAGAATGTGCTGTAGCAAAGCTACATATAATAACTGAATGCTATGACAGATAACCCTCATATAAACAATTGTGCAATAAACTAATAACTAAATATTTAAATATATAACGAACAACAATCAACTCTCTAGAAACTTCTAAAACAAACAAATTCCACGACAATGGTGTTTCAATAACAAAAGTGACAAGTGAATAAATAAGTCAATATTCAATCAAACAAGAGACATAAAAAGATTACAAGTTGACAGTCAGTAGTTCGAGGAAGAAGAAGCTACTTCTACCTCTGATCTCACTAGAGGCATCACGCGCGAAATCTTGCTCTCGATGTGACAGTTCAACGTGATGTCAGTTGTCAAATAAGGGCAAAATGTACATTAATATTCAGTTCTTAGCTAACGAGATTTCAATACTACAAATCTCTTAAATACTTACATGTGAAAATTCCAAGTGCATCAAGAGACATTTAGCGTTTTGAGTGGAAGTTAATAAACTTGTAGTGTGGTGCTTCAAGAATAATTTGACGAGCAGATTGAAAGCTCAAACAACTATCCCTGTGCATTAAACAGTGAGTAACAAAACTTTGAATCAAAGCACTCAATGATATTGTCTAAAATTGTCGTGAGCAATTCAATTTCTCAAAGAAACTTCAATTCTATTTTATTCTATTTTAATTATTCTTAAAACGTGTTTAGTAGTATATTAACTTTCACTTCCTATATTGCATAACATGAACATGCTTCTATTTCATTGCTATTTTGTATGTATTCATCATTTGTTTTACCATACTAACGTATTTTCTAATTCCCTGTTTCACAGGACTTTAATGAATTCTTTGTTTATTATGCTTTATTTTGTCTATGTAATTTATCCTCAGTTTGTATGTGCTTAATAACCGTTAATCTTTGCTGGTTTCACACCAAACAAATATTCAAGCTATAAACAAAGATATTGTTTATTATAAATGGAAATCAATCTTTTATTTTTATATTTAGTCAATTTAATCGATGTGTATTAAATGTCAATGTTGATGAAATTTTTGGTCTATTCTGATGAGGCATTAGCATAGTTTTTAGAGTAATCCCTTCTGATTCTGGAAATTATTGAACTTCACAACTTAATGCCATGTTGGAATAGAACAGTGCTATGAATGTTGTGAGAACATTTAAAACACGTCCTCTTAGAACAGGTTTTCCCAAACTTTTTGAGTGACGGAACCTTAGAAGTTTTGAAAATTTCACAGAACACTATTTTCATTTTCTAGTTCTAGCATTCTTGCACAAAGGTAGAGTTTCAAGTTTAGGTAATAAAAACAATTTTTTTTAGGTTTAATAAATGATATTTATTTTTTCATTTGATAAGAGTGACAATTCAGAAACAAAGAAGATAAATAATTAATATAAACTTAGAAACAAACAAAATAAATATAATCTCAAAAACAAAAAATAAAAATGATTAATATAAACTCAGAAACAAAAAAACTAAAATAATATTGCAAAATATAAGTACTTAATGGTGGAATTGCTTCTTTAAGTTGCAAATTCGTTTGATATCAGGAACTATATTTGATAATTGAATTCTGATATCTGACAACGCATCAAGACTCTTCCTTGATTTTGTCTTTGTTGCAGAATAATAAGAAAATCCCATTTCACGGAGATAAGTGGTAGAACAGGGAAGTAAAACAAGAACAGGTTTTTTATAAGTTGGGATATTCTTCAGTTAAATTTAGCCAAAAATTACTTAATGACTCTTCTTTAAATGTTGTTTTAAATTGGTGTCACTTATTAAATTAATAATGCTTTGATAATCATTAGCACTGAAAATTGCTTGCTTATGAGATACGCAGAAAGGATTTCTAACCCAAGTGTAATCTTCAAAAAGTTAAAGAAAATATTGCAACAAAGTTTCTTTCCAGCCATTTATATGTTCCAAAAACAATTGAGAAATATCTTCAGACATAAAATTCAAATATGTCACACATTCATTTAAAATGGTAAAACAATCTGTTAAAATACAAAATTGAATTTTTTTCAATTGAATTTGTTTTATGTCTGAAAAATAATAATTGTCTTCCCTTGTAAAGATAAGTTGAGTTCATTGCATTTTGTGAAAATATCTGCTAGATAGGCGAGTTTTATTAATCATACAGGAGTTCTAAAATGTTCAATATAATTTTTAATTTGAAAAGAATTTTGTTGTATTTGAATGAACATCAATAATTTATGTCAAAGCTCATAAAGCCTTAATAATGCTTTGCCTCTGGATAGCCACCTCACTTCAGTATGTAATAATAATCCTGTCCTGTGTGATCACTTCCCACTTCGTCACACAGAATTTTAAATAATCTGGATTGTAGTGACCAAGATTTCACAAAATTTATTATTTTTACTGCTTTGTCCATAAAATTTGTTAAATTAATAGATTTTTTTATCACAAGTGCTTGAGTGTGCAAAATACAGTGACTTTTAGTAGCTCTTGGGGCTACTTGAAGTATACAAACAGTTACTCCCTTTATCTTCCCTACCATAGATACAGCACCATCTGGGCATATATCAATACATCTTTCCTAAGCTATTTGTTGTTTTATGAAGTATTCATTAATACTGTTGAATATATCTTTATACAGTTGAATATATCCTGTTACATTTTCGTGTAGATATTTATACATGTTCACATAAAACACACAGAAAGTTAACTTGAAGACTCAGGTCCTCGACGCAGCGTCTGCCTCGTGGATTCTGGAGCAAGTTGTTTTACAAGAATGAAATGCAAAGAAGATCACTCCAATAAAAAAATATACACCTATTGTTGAAAAAAGAATTAATATCATTGGAGCTTATAAAAAGCAGGATTTCATTGTCATGAGGAAATTCAATTGCTTAGCCAATAATATGTTAAATTAAGAATAATTCACATTATAAAGAATGTGAATGAAGAATAAATGTTTCAATATGAAAAAATGAGCATAAAACAATAATATACGATACAATACGAATCCTTTCTCCTTCGTTTCGTGAACGTACAAAGCAGCCTTAAAAATATACCATAAAAAATGAAACAGATGACCATCGTAATTGACAGTCAAGCGACCCACCGAAGCGTACTCAGGCGGAGAAATTAGGAGATTTTGCAAAATAACTTAACCGGTCACTGGTGCGCCCTGGGGGCGTAAGTTTGAACTACCTAAGAGAGAGATGGACAGCGTCCGTTCATGTCATGTGCGGTGTCGCCGAGAGACGACACCTTACTAAAAATAATTAATATATCTTCAAGGCGGGAACGTCAATTCTGACGGACCGCGCAGGCGCGTAGCACACCTGTAAGCAAGAGGCGCCTGCCAAGTCCAGGTGAGCTTGATACAGTACCTGTAGGTGCATTTCGAAACAATACATAAGTAAATTTTCTTCAATATTTTTTTCAAATACGTGTCGAACAAAAACTAGAAGTGCAGTCAGTTGTGCGACATCAGCGAATTCATCCATTTGTAAAGCAAATGTGCTGCAAATTTTAAGTCATCGAATTAGTTCCTTTTCTATGTCAATGGCAATGTCTTTGATGTGTCATGAAATAGTATTATTTGATAGTTGTACAGCATCTAATTTTTTGGCTTTGTTCGTTAATCACACACGTCACTATGTCTTTCATGCAAGGCTTAATAAGAGTCTCTCCAATTGAATGAGCTTCATGCTTAAGGGCAATGAGGTAACTCAGATGCCTCTGTTGCACTTTCATTTTCAGTTTTAGCCATTATAATTATTTGAAATTTGTATTTTTTAATTTGTCACAATGCCTTTTGAAAAAAATCACATTTTCTCCTTGCAATCAGCATGTACCATTTCCAACTGCCTACAAAGTTTAGCAGGAGCTAAAGAACTATTTGTGGGTGTCAGCATAGAACACACATTGCATCGGGAGCTTCTAAATTGCCAGTAGACTTCAATCCAAAATTTAAATAACTGTCATCATATTTTCTTTTTGGTCTGTTCAAAGGTAACACATATTTTAGTCTTAGTTTGTGACGAAATAACAGTTTCAGTGGGTAATTTTTTTTTTTTTTTTTTTTACAAAATTAAAATGTCTAAACTTACTGTATTTGTGAGATATAAAATAAACACAATTCTGATTTATACATATATATGTATCAATACTAACACTGTTCACTGTTTTCATAATATTTAAAATTTTAAGCAAAACACAAAGGGCATCTTCTTCAGATATCAACTTCTGAAATTTTCATAAGTTGCAATATAACCTCGAACAGCTTTCGATGTCATGCTTCATTAATGAATTCTTGATACATTTTTATTAATGAAGCTTTCTCAGTATGCTAGGAAATAAATTAACATTCTGGAGATAATTCTGGTTTACGATATCATGAAGTTCTGATAAATATGATACATCAATGTCTGTCAATGCGTTTTGCAGCTAAGTATTTGTAACATGACATAACCATAACATATAAAACTGGTGTTCCGCGGGACACAATTTGGGAAACCCTGTCTATGAACACTCTGTGTGTTCCCAGCACACGCTTCTATAATTAAGTCAAGAAAAGTACCAGATGGTTCATAAAAACATAGCATCACATTCATATACTCTCTGATCTTAAATTATTCGGTTGAATGCACATGCAATGGATGGTAAGTGCGTGTTATTGTATGTGGCGTCCACGCACAAAAGAAATACTGCGTCTCAACATTTCTTCATGTAAAAAATCTGCTGAAAAATGAAATCGTTTTATTTCAAATTTATGATCCGTAACGAAGTGAGCATCGGTTCATTTTGTGGATATGAAACTGTGACCTGCGGGATGCGATCTGGAATGCTATGTGGCTGAGTGACTTGGATATTTTTTTATCCGAAACCAATTCAGGCACTAATTGAGATTAGTTACGGCTAGTTGGAAGAGATTCAAATTTTGACGGATGTTGGCGATAAAGGACAGGATGTGTGCACTTATTGCTCACTTCAATCTATATCATGGATTCCACGGTCTCTTTTAGCCAACAAGTCCCAAGGATGATGTAAAAGATGGTCCAAGAGAATGTGTTTTCAATGTACAGTCTCCTTTGCGTGAGTGTCGTTTAGCACATAATAAGAGCATTCTAAGCACATTCTAATAACGTTTTAACGAAATTATCTTATTCGGATAAATCGTGATATAGTTTGATGAGAAATATTATGTATCATGAGTTAAATATACTTCGGTACTACTCCAATTATTTCTGTAACGTATATTAAGATCTTAAATTGTTTCGTCGCCTAGTTTTTTAATTGTGCAAGTTACCCTCATAAGTCTCCTTTTCCACACATACATACATGTGCCGACAGAATTCTCGTTGCTTCTCATCGACTCTAGGTAAATTTCTCAGGAATAACTAGTAATTCAATAGAGCGGAATCGTTTTTAAGAATCAGTTACGTACACAAAAAGCATACTATACACAAGTTTATTCTGAGTGTGAAAGAAAGAGCGAAATTTACATCAAATTTTACGTTAAATGTGCATTGTTTACTCTTATGAGTGCAGATGGCCGTAATAAGTGTTTGGCCACCAGTTGGACAGCACTGTACCAGGCCCTTTGTTGAGATCAAACATGGCGCTTGAGCATAACTCTACTGAAACAACGCCACCTACATATATTCTCCAGAGTCTGTTGGCTGAAAGCGGAAGAGAAAATGTCGACACGTTGATTGAAGGGAATATAGGGCATTCTCAATTATGTCATCTCCCCACCACTTTACTGCAAACTTGATCGCTTGACTTGAAACTTTTGTGAACCGTCTTGGTGGTATAGTGCTTATGACAAAGGAAGATGCAAAAGTCCATGTACTTGAGTAGACTCTTGGGAGTGTTCCGAGTTCGTAACCTGGACAAGATTTCGTGTGAGATCTGGATCTGTATAAAATTAGAGTTTTTTTTAAAAAAATGTGGGAAATACCTGTAATATCATGCGCCTGGCGCATTCTGGCTCGATTGAAATGTCCTACAGCAACAGTGAAAACAATATTTAATGGAATAAATCTTGTCGAAAACAGACATAATGCTTGATAGCGGAAATATCAAAGTCCTGTGCTGTAAATATTTAAGAGGTTATAATATAAAGCGTACTACCAACAATAAATTTACTTCACTACTAGTCAGTAGCAATATTTCTACGTAAGGTAATTGATTAACAAACAATTTATTTATTACCTGACATAAAATGGTCATCACAAACCCAAAGATCTCTCGGAATTTCCCTAGGAAATTCTCTGAACAAACGGTTCAACTCAAGGACGCTCGTCTTTCGAAGTGTTTTTTCTGTGCTTTTAAACTTGCAGTTACTGGAAAAAATCTCTTCTTCCCACACGATTGTAACACGTTTTCACTGAACACGACTTTGTCATAAAAACGAATACTAAGTAAAGTGCACAGCAGTGCGCAACACTGCGCCTGCGTAATTTATATTTCCCCTCATACTGTGTAGATCCTCAGCACCGTATAGAAGGCTGTGATTCGTATAGAAGGCCATAGAAAGCACAGATTATACTAAGTACAGATAGATCACTCGTCGCAGCGCTCCACTAGCAAGGCACGGAACTAACTAACTAACTAACCAACCAACCCCCACCGCCCGTTCAAATGGTTGTTCGCGTAGTGAGTGTTGACGTTGGCAGCAGGCACATGGTCTTTATGTGGCGATTACGACTGATTGAAGCTACTTGGTGTTGATTTGTGGGTGTTCTGGTTCGACTCACGCATTTAGAATTGGTGGTTCTGAGTTTCCACTGCAGGTTAATTGTTTGTAGACTTTTTGCAGAATATGGCAGCGGGTACTCGATGAAAATTATGCGACGTAAAACGAGGAAAATGGAGGGTTGTTGAGCGCAATTTTTACAATAGTTCTCGGTCTACCCCGGTCTTCGAAGTATAATATAAACATTTCTTGATTAATTCACTGCAAGAAAATTCATTAAGATTTCAAAATGTTTATGAGAGTTTTATTTTTGTGTAATATTGTATTAAATTTATAATTTTAATGAATAAAATCATTCAAATTGATATTTATATTGAACTTCGTATTTTGGTGACATATCACTTTTGAATAATTCAGCCCCATAATAAATAAATCTGTAAGTATTTGTCCAAAAGCTGCTAATGTAATTTCAAATATTTTATACTTGGAATGAGAATAAAAACTAGAAAATGGAAGCAACTCTTTTATTAGTGCTTGTTGAACTGTGTAATTTTTTATGTATTTTCCACCCTGATTTGCAAGTTATATTTTTATTCTTGTATAAAATGGCTAGATATATTTCCTGTGTGGTGTGTATTTTGATTCCATTTGTCTATGGTGACATGAAAGTCTTTAAAATACCTTTTGTACCTAGTAAATAATTTATTCTAGTTAATTCATCTCAATACAAATTATTAATAGTACTAGTTATTGTGGTTTAGGGGTTACGCTTTCTAAAAGAATTGTAAAACAATAATTAGTCATTAAAAATGTGAGACACCAGTCTGTATTAATTTGAATGATTATTCAATATTTATCGATAATAATTTAAAAAAAAGGCTTATGGAGAACCATATTTTACTTATTGCAAAAACCTTGCCATTAAAGAAAGATTCAAACAAACACTAAAAATTAAATGTAAAGTTAATTAATATTACACATTAAACAGTGTATACTTTATTAACTAGTACTAACATCCCTACAATTGATATTCTATGGATTAAGTTATTCCAGAAGTCAAATTTTGGTGTTCAGTAGATAGAACATATTTATGATAAAGCATTATATTATGTTCTTTGATTGATTATTTTAGGTTGAACTGTGAGAAATTACTAGTTACTTTTTATCATGAACTTCTTCTATGTAATGTAACAAACTTCTCAAAACACTGTACTTTTTATTCAACCTATAACTCGGACCACAACCAACAACAGCTATAAAGCATCTTTGAATGTACTACGATGAATAAATTATAAATAAAGAAACTTTATTGTCAAAAAGCAGTTACAAACTGCGTATGACCACGTGGAGGACAATAAACTAATTTCCTCTCTGGAAGCAAGCAAGGGACCATCCCATCAATTCCGATCTAGGGCCCTAAGGCAGAGTCGTATTTAACATTTCAATATACTCCGAACGATAAAAAACAATTATTCGACACGTGTTATAGTATTAACGAATATTGTATTTAATAAAACATAGAAAAAACATTTCACAAGTACGTATTATTATCCAACTAAATCATTCGGAGAGTATTGTTGACAATTCGTAACTATTAAATAACACTAAATTTGCTAATAATTATATCAATTGATGCCGTATCTACGGAAGAGCCAAGCGAGGCTTTATAAAAAATTCACCTCTAACCGAAGGAAAACCGGAGAAAAACCCGGACCAGGATGGGGCTACAGAATTAATGTACACAACCTGCTAGGGTTGAGTATATACACAAATAAATTTATATGCATGATAAGACATAATACTGGCATGCACGAAAATTGTTTTGAAATGGTTGCCAGATATTTTAAAAGTACTACAACAATGGTGTGATAAAGTAAAAGACGGTTTTAATTTTTATAAAACTCAATAAAATCTTTTACAGTGTACAAATAGGACAGTTTCATAAATGTAAAAGCATGGAAGTGTTAAAACATTAAATTCCTTGAATAAAGGTTTACAAGAGATTCGGGGCTGAGATTTAAAAATTATCCGAACAAACCTCTTTTGAATTCTGAAATTTTGGACGCTCTGTCCGGAATTGCCCCAGAAGATAACGCCGTTTCGTAAATGGGAGTAAACATATGCAAAATATACGCAACGGAAAATATGTGAACTAACGGTGTTAACTAAGATTCGTAATGCGTAACACAATTTACTAAATTTGGAATTAAGATTGTCAACGTGACAATTCTATTTGAGATTGTCTAGAATATGAATATCTAAAAACTTTGTATTAGTAACAGTTTTTTAATTGTGTTCCGTTTAACGATAGAGAAACCTGGGGTAAAGATTTTGTAAAACTATTGTGAAATGACATAGACACTGTGTGCATACAAGTTTGATCTTACCTGCACAGGAAAAAAATAGTTGAAAATAGAAATTTGACGAAGGATAAGGATGAAGAGAAATATAGATTGCTAACGAGAACAAAATAGTTTAATGACATGTGCTATGCAAGTAATGAGGAATAATGATACAAAACTAGTTTCCAAGATAGCATGATGAGATCTAGGAAGTCAGCTGGTTGAAACTGAAGGTTGAGTAGATTCGGTGTGTTGATCCGAAATCCAAGTTTGAAGACCGATGTTCACGAGCGTTTGGTGGCGTAGCAGCGAAGGGATGAATTCGAGAAAAAGTCCGCTAGCGTGCAGACCCACTATCGAGGAGATGTGATGAGAGGTGTGTCCTCTTTACAAGGTTGTGAAGCGAAGAAATAGTTCGAAAGAATGAGAGATTCTCCTAAAGTTCACATGCCTTTTGAGCGCGCGGTTGCTTGTTCGATTGGTGCAATCGATTGCGTGACGTCATGACTACGAGCTATCGATTGTTATCCGTGTCGTGAGATGACGTGATAGTAATGACAGTCCTGGACTCGCTCAAATTAAGTAGCACAGGATCGTGATTTGAAAATGTAATCTGCGAAGAAACTTGTAATTAATGGGTTAGATTATAATGTCCTTGATTTCCTCTAAATATTTCTTTTTTAACTTTTTGGCAAGAAATTTGAATGAACCTATGGCATTAGAGGAAATTTTCCAGTGATAATCGACAATGACGATGAGTCACTCAACTAGTTCAACTAGTTCATAGATGACTCACTTGCGAAGATAGAGTAACACGCAAGAAATGCCTGAACACCACAAACTATAAACCAGACTCCCCTCTCCCATACTAACGCTGCGTTAACAGCTTTCAGCGCTCCTAACATTATTAGGCGCGACCTAGTCCGAACCTAGTTCTAAAAGCGGCCACTAGGGCGCATGGCAGTTCCCGATTCCCCTCCCCTCCTAGGCCTTTCCCGATCACACCACCCTTCCAGGTACTCTACCCCCCACTCCCACGATCTCATGCTTCATAATTTCACAATAATTTAGCTGAAAATACTTTCCCTACAAAAATTAACATTTGTGAATAGTTAACACGATGTATAACAGAAATATTTTACTACACATATGAAATAGAAAATGAAAACAGGACACAATTGACAGGAAATGTACACAAAGAAAATACATACTTGCTCTTAATTTATTTATTCATAATAAGATTACAGAACATTCTCATATGAATGGAAACATACAATCCTGTATACAAAAATGCGGTAGACTTGCAAAAAGTTACTCATTTATGTGTATCCACCAACTATTCAGATCAATAATAAATAAATAAATGAGACAGATAAAAGAAGTCACATGAGAAAAAAATGCAGGTAAATCCATAAAAGTGATACAATTTTATCAAACTTTTGGGGAAATCTGATTAAATTCCTATCTCCTCCATTGGCTGTATAGAAAGCAGTCAATGGAATGTTGGTTTTGCCTTAAGCCACAGTGGTGTATGAATCCCTCTGCTCATTACATGAGCAAATTACATGCCACAAATCTTATGAAGGTAATGTAGAACTAATTGACAAAAAGTTAATACAAGATTGATAATTGTTCATTTGATATTTAAGACCAAAACTAAACAAATGATTCTGCCTTCCAATTGTTATCAAAGAATGAAATTAGAAAGAAACACGATAACAAATTCACAAAATTTGTACTAATGCCAATGTTGATTTAATAGAAAAGTTTACAGTAAAACCCTTTATATATCCACAGGATAACGTGACTAGATTTATCCGTCTCATGGTTTAAAAAGAACAATACCAAGTTACAAACACCACAATATACCATAACTCAAGTGGTAAACTAACAAAGTGAAAATAAAATTAAATAACAAAGTTTCAGAAAACCAAAAGAAGTCACAATACACTCAAGTAGTAAATACACAGAGGAACGGAAATTTGTAAATATGCAAGTTTACATTAAAACAAAAAAGGTGGCTCAATGAAAAATGTAACTCTTCTACACACTACGAAAACGTTAATCAATTTCTCTCTAGTTATTCGTACCTAACCACCACGTCAGGCATTATTACAAATAAACATTTTACACAAAAACAGAATCTTACCTTTTAACTAGGTACTATTTCTTTAAATTTTTGTTTTAAGATGATAATTTAATAGCATTTGTGTCTAGTTAATGAACTGCCTCCTATGTAACCTTACACTTCCTCAAAATTTGATACTATCCAGGTGTATTATTAAGTTTGTATATTTATTTACCCAAGTAGAGACTGGCAAAAATCAATGAGATCACTCTTCAGGTCAGCATCACAACATCTGGAAAACACAACAAGAATACAATATTATCAGTCAACATACTTATTATAAAAATCAGTTCAAATACTGTAACTTAATTCAGCTATGTTTGTTATAATTCTTTGATCACAAAAAATACAGTTTATACAGTTTTAGCATAAATATAGACCTTGACATAAATTAATAAAATAAAACTAAAATAATAGAATTCCTACAATAGATATCTAATAACCATAGCCTAAATAAATATTAATATTCCGTTATAGT
Source organism: Laupala kohalensis (assembly GCA_002313205.1). Lineage (NCBI taxonomy): Eukaryota > Metazoa > Arthropoda > Insecta > Orthoptera > Trigonidiidae > Laupala > Laupala kohalensis. The sequence goes on along the minus strand of NNCF01131566.1, from coordinate 121,408 downwards.
ACAAAATAATAATATTTTATGTTAATTTCTATGTAGTCTAAGTTATATGAATATTATGAAATGTATCAAAATTATTATAGTGTTGTTATTCTTATATGCAAATATTATTGTCATTGTTGTCAGTACTATGACATGTCATACATCATTGTTACGATCTATGTGGTTCAATAAAATATTAATATATTTATGTTCATCATTTCATACACAGACTTCATTCATGAATAATATAAATTAAATATAAATTTGTCAAAAAACAGTACAAACTGCATATGACCACGTGGAGGACAATAAACTAATTTACTCTCCGGAAGCAAGCAAGGGACCATCCCATCAATTCCGATCAAGGGCCCTAAGACAGAGGCGGATTCAAAAATTTAAGCAAAAGTTCATAGATAAGATAAACAGTTAGCNATGTCAATATGTTTGTAATTTAACGCAAATATGTTTGTAAATTTACATGTACAAGTTATTATCGAACTATAGATTATTCTGAGTATAGTGTTTAAAAATCATAAGGGTTGAAAAAAAAACCCACTAAATTCACGATTTATTGTTACAATAAACATGCCCCTAGACAAGCCTAGAGAACCTGTATAATAAATCCGCCTCTACCCGAAGCAAAAACGGTAAAAAACCCAGGCCAGGATGATATTATAGATAATACATTACTTAGATATTATAGATAATAAATTTCAATATTTCATTAACATTCGTTTTCATTTAACACATTTTGGAAGTCATCCGGGGTAAAATGTGCGGAGCACACACTTATTCTTCGTGCGACCCGCACACCAGTCAGGCCAAGACATTTTAACCTGAGTTGTCCTCTACAAGAGAATGTAACAAATGTATTTATAAATAAATAAGCAACAATAATCGCAGTAAAGCGACTAAGCGAAGTACGTCTGCCCACGCGGGCGGTGGCGCTAAGTCAACAAGAATTACTTACTTTTCTGGTGGGGAAGGAAATCTGATTAACGAAATGTTGTCACTGATGCGCAAGTCCACGAATGTCAATTTTTTTTTTTTTTTG
>NNCF01131566.1:90734-111647 GCA_002313205.1 Laupala kohalensis | reverse complement strand
CCAAAAAAAAAAGAATTTTTTTGTTTTATATTTAGTATACAATGTTTGATAAGTTTCATATAAGTATTCTGAATCCGCATTGAATATTTATTGTATTATTTTATCTTTCATGTTCTGAAGAATTATTTTTTATTATAAGCACTGCTAGTTCATTTAAATATAGCCGTGTAAATCACCATTAAAACATTTATGTTCTTCTTTTTTTTAACTTTCCAAATCATTTATTGATGGAGTTTTTTAACAATATTGTTTATTCATTTTAGCATCAATTATGATACTTAGATATTTATTTATACTCACTGTTGAGAACGAACTATGAGGTCTTTTGTTGGGAATATGTGAAGCAATCCTATCTCTTGTATTGACAAAAATTGCAGAATGATGGGTAAAACATTTTCTTTGTGGAAAATTTACTATTATTTTGTAATGCATTGATCCCGTGTTTCTTAGAATATTGAATTTGAAAATGTGAATTGTAATTTTTGTGCTAGTGCAGGAATAAAAAGATTTATATTGTTTACTTAATTCTTTCTGGTTTGGTTCTTGCTTGGAGTGATAATATTGTGGAATTAGTGGCAAGCAACCTGTGGTAAGAGTATTTTTTTGTTTATCACACAAATTTCAGTTCCTCTATGTGTAGATTTAATATTCGCTACTGGATGTCATATTATTGTCAATATTGCATTACATTCTATAATAAAGTCAATTAATTAAAAAATCAATGTGCAAATATATTTGATTTAGTGATTTCAATTCTCTAAAAGTGTTATTTTTTACATCCTATTTTATTTTTATGTTTATTTTATATTTTTACATTTGAAGACAGCTTATTAGATTTGAATTATGATTATTAATTAATTAATAACTAATTATCAATAGTTGTTAATTTATAATCAACCTTATTTTAAAAGAATAATTGGTTATTTACAAGGGGTGTTCTATGTCAGAAAGAATCTAAATCATCTTGTTTTTTGGAAAAAAAATTGGAACTCTGGCATCTTATACCCTATTTACCTTCAAGCACCCATGCTGAAAGCTGGAACTTAAGCACACTCGCGGGTTGGATTTCTCCCCAAAGTAATTATTTCACATCATATTCTTTTATTCCAAAGAGAAACATCATGTTAATGCAGTTTTATTATTACTCATATGTTGGAAATTTTCGTTTACATTGGAAAATTAAATTTTGGAAAAGCTCTTTTTTATGAAATTTTATGCTACATATGAAGAAAATCTAAAATATATTTTTATCCTCTGTTTTTCCTGGACCGTAGAAAAACATTTTTCCTAGAGTAAGGAAAAAAATTAATTAATTTGTTAACAATCCCCTGCACTCCTTAAATTTTCGAGACAAGTGTTACAGTAACAGTTTGGTTACGGGAGGCGAAGCATGCCCTGCACACTGCAACTGGTGTTTGATCTATTGTGCTTCCCTGGGGCAAGTGATAATAAATGAATGATATGTTCAACCCATGATATGTTTACCCATGATATGTTCAACCTTTTTGTTATTTACACCTACTTTAGCATTAAAGTCTCTCACCACCAAGTCAATTTTCTTTATCTTTAACAAGATTTCATCCAGTTTATCATAAAATGCTCGTTTTGTTTCAAATACTGTTTCTTCAGTAAGAGTATAACATTGAATAACTGACAGTTTCCGCACTCTGCAATTAAATGTTGCTGTAATTATACACTTCGATACAGGGGACCTGCTTCGGAGTGCCTCATTGAACCTTTTTCTAAGTAGTAGCCCAACTCCAACTTGGTGAATATTGTCTGCTCTTGCCATACCGGAATATAGGAATTGTTGTCCTTTCCTAGTTCTCATTTCTCCGTATTGATTCCATCGAACTTCGCTTACACCAAGAAGCTCCAGACGATAGTTTTCCATTTCTTTTGACTTTTGGACTAGTCAACAAACCTGAAACAGAGATTAAACATTCCACTGGCCAAATCGTATACCTTTTCCATTGCCAATATTCGTAAACATATTTGTCCGTCTTTTTCTATTTGACTATTTGAATATATTTAGAATTTTGGGTTTCAATGAGTTATTAGCCCAAAGATCCCTAGTCTGGCGACGGGGCTGCTGTCTTAAGACTCCAGACTGCCTTTTTCCATCTGGCAATGTTGGAGCATTTCCTCCCATGACAGATGTTAAGGTTATCTCACCCATACTCAGACGCCAGAACCTCGTTTGTAGTAACAGGGTCCACCATGGGAAGGTGAGGTTGATAATTGGGGAGGAGAAGTTGTTGGCTTCGCGTCACTCCCTCTTGGACCCCTTGTGGTCTTTTTGCAAACAGATATTTTGAAAAGTTACTGTATAGAAATAGGATACTAAGCCATCCTGGCCCAGGGTTTCTTTCGGTAGAGGCAGATTTTCTTTCACCGACTTGCATACGGGCAGCATCTATTGAAATAATAAATTTCGAATTTAATATAGTTATGTTTTATAAACAATACTTGCCGAATAATCTATAGTTTGATAATAATACGTACTTCTGAAATAACATTTTTGCGTTTTATTGAATAAAAAATTGTTGGTATTATGTTAATTTTATAACACGAACCACACTATTTTATAACTCTACTGAACTAAGTAGTGTGTTGTAGCATTAAATCTGCCTCTGCCTCAGAGCCCTTGATCCAAATTGATGGGACGGTCCCTTGTATGCTTCTGGAGAGTAAATTAAGTTCATTGTCCTTCACGTTGTCATATGCAGTTTGTAACAGCTTTTTTTACTATAAATTTATTTATTGATTTATTTAATGATTAAATGGACCATTTATGTCGGTGAAAGCTTTACTACTATCAGTATCAGTATGAACAATCATGCATCTTCATGTCTCCCTTGCATGCTAAATTTAATAATGAAAAAAAAAAATTATGATAGCTTGAAAGGTAGAGCATAGAAACCCTCTCTACGTATTGCCAATCCATAGAAGTAAAAGAACAACAATCAGATTGTATGTGATTGCTTGGAGTCTGCCAATCTAGGATTAAATAAAACTCATAAATAATTTATAATTAAAATTTTTACCAATATTTGTTTCTCTTTCTGTATTCCCTCTAAAGGCTTGCCGAGGAAATGAGTTTCTTTAGATGATAGATGAAAGGGAAGACCAAAAAGGTTTTTTCCCCTTTATTTTCAATTGAACTATATTATATGGCTATGAAGACATAATTAGGTATTTGTCTGACATCTGTCTAAATTCTGTCTGCCTTCTGGTTGTTTTAAAAACAGAAGCTGCTGTTGGATTACTATGATGTGAAGATAATTTCTATTAAAGAAGTTAAATAAAAAAGTATGAAACTTATTTTGGAGAAGTAGATGTGTCAGTTGCTGGTATATCTTCTTTTGAAGATGCTGCTAGATTGTTGAATATTCCACACATAAGGTGTGGTTCTATAAAAGTAAGTTTGTTTTCTGAAGTGAATAATCTTATTATTATGTTCTGTACTGTGATAATTGTATTGTTTCTACTTTTCATAGAAATCTTCTGTAAAGGGGACTAGCGAGGGACTTGCAGACAACAGATGCATGTGTGATGCAAGAGGAGAAGGAGTGAATTTTTCTTGTCAGGACATTGATCTGCAATTGACAGGTGCACCTAAAATGAAAGCAATTCATGTTTTAAACGAGCTACCTGATCAAGATGAGGATAAACTGGAGAACTGCACATCTAATACCGGTGTGATTAAGAATGACATGACCAGTGAAGAAGAAGAGAATTTTCCAGGTGAGTTAGTTCCTATTACCTTTGTGGCTGTTTCTCCAGTATCGGTGAAAGGTGAAGAGCTTGATGACCAACAGTTTTGTGTGTGTTTGTGCCTCGGAGTTGAGGTATCCTGTTGTGGAATATTTGTATAACTGTGATAAAACTAAGGTGGTGAATAGTAAGGGGGAGAGTGATCTTCATCCTGAATCCGAAATAAACATGGAGAGTAGGAAAGAGATTGGGCGGGTTCGTGAATTAGGCTTTCAAAGCTCTGAGAATGTTTCAATCGCCGAAGTAATGTCCTGTGGTTCAGGCACAAGTTCCTTTGTTCCTGAAGCCGATTGATCGGGGGGTGGGGGGTTAGCTCCCGATCGCCCGTCTAGGAGAGGCCGAGGCAAAAGCAAGCGTATTGGATGATGCATACAAGGAAATCCTTCTAGGGTTGCATGGCCCTTCTTTTCGCCAGGACACACTTCCGACACGGGTCGCCATGCACGGCAAACACTTGGGTCAGCGTTCAGCACACAGAGAAGGCCAGTAAAGAAAATAAAAGCGATAAAAGTGAAAAAGTAGATAATTAGGAGAAAAGAAAATTAAAAGGAAAAAAAATACTTGAGAGACTTCTCTGTATCCTAACGTCAGGACGTGGACCAACTCACTTCGATGGCGTTTTAATTTTCTCAGGTTCGCATCTGTCATATTACATTAAACTTTACCTCCAAATATCATCTGATGTTCTTAAGATTCTCATTAAGTCAGACTGAAAAATTGTACGCCGTGCTAAATAAAATGCTTTTAAAAGTTGCTAATTTTGAAAAATATTGCAAAAGGAAAACTATCAATATCAAACCACAAATATGACTCATTTTATAGAAAGGAAATTTCACTAACCTTAACACTAATTTTAGATAAATTCATGTACATTAACCCTGCACCACATACGCCTCGTATTATGATGTAAGAGAGTCTGGGGTAGCGTTTGGACCGTTCAACATTTTTCAACAATATGTAGAGGACATCACCAAACATTAAACATTTTCATACAGATAAAAACATCAAAATATAATCGAAAAAGGGTTTTTACTTTAAAATAACCAGAAAAATAACTGAAGTTAACAAAAAAGTTGTGATGGCCATTTGAAGTACATAAAAGTAGTACAAAATTATACACAAAAGAATTTTTGCAGTTTTTTAATTTAAAAATTGGCGGATAAATATAAGTTTTTGTGTTATTTTGAAATTGAAATAATCAGTGAAGTATAAATTGACAGAAATTCATCTTTTAAATAAATAAAAAAAATTTGGTGATTTTATCGAAAATATATAATTTTTCGATTGTAGACATTTGATGTGTTTCTGCATAGGACTTGAGCAAACAATTATTTACGAAGTTGTGGTCAAAACACGCTAACGCGCGTAACGGGACTTTCGGTCTTTTCTATCACAAAATGAAATAAATTATTTCACTACAAAATAATTCTCCAATACTAATACAATAAATAACGAAATGTCCACACAACTAAGCGACCTACAGTAATTTAGACTCACTCAAAATCTTTATGAAATCAAATTTAAATATTTGACATATCACCCTTAAAATAGAATTTTTAATAGAAAACAAGTTGTAAATGCAGTTGACACTTATCAATACTGGATAGATTGTAGCATATTGATTGGTAAATAATAAATTGAAACTATTGTGGTTTGGTATAACCAATGATTATTATTTTTATTTGAGGCGGGGGAAATGCTTTATGCATAGTGTGGGACTCCCTCGTATGGTCTACACACTAGAACCCCCTCCGTACTTCTTTAACCGTCATTCTCTCATAACCTTCCCTTCGATATCTAGGTGCCCAAATAGATTCAATACTCCGCTTCGACGATCACCAGAAGCTTGTGTGCAAAAAAGCAGCTGGAGTTGCAAACCCTCTTAGCATGGCTTATGCCAAACATCTGAGGACCAAAACAGAGTCGTAGAGTGTCGTCGTCTCGATTTCGCCCATTTGCTCAAATGCCAGGAGGACATAATTCTACGCCCACTGAATGAACTCGGTATATCGAAGAAGCCTTCTACGCGTTGCGCGAGCTTCTCGCACCGTGTCGAATGACGCCGATGTGTGATCGCTGCTATGCCACCAATTAGATGAGAGAAGGCGAAGTGCGGACGGCGTCCTGCAGCTCGTCACTGAAGGTGAGGAAAGGAGTGAAACCGCGAGGCGAGGGCAACGTTGTTGAGATTCGTCATCCATTGGAAGATGGACTCACGAATGATACCTGCCATAGCTCCATGGATTCCCAGGGAATATGGGGAGGTTGATCACTACCTCTCACAACTTCTGACGGTTCATGGTTGCTTCATGCAATACCTGCATCGTTTCCACGTGGAAGGTGATCCCTCTTGTCCGGAATCCTTTTGTGGTTATTTGTGGCAGCAACCTTATTTTGAATAGTATGAATGATACCTTCAGTGTACCCATCTCTGAGCCAAAGTGTCGATGCATCTTCCCTCTTTCTGAGGAGCCAACAAGACGGGATCCTAGGTGTAAAGATTTTGTTGGTTCTTTCCCCTTCACGCAATGTGTTTGTTGGCTCCGGAAGAGGCTACTGGGAAATCACTCTGTTCGAGAAACGTATGTGAAGAATACAAAAGAGTTTGGGATAAAATATTCCAACAAAGTTCGTGACGTTGAGTATTGAAGCAAATTTCGAGGAGGGGGAGATTATTACTATCCAGGAAATGGTAGACTACGTACAATGGCATCAGGTGGACATATGTTTGATACAGGAATCATAAGCAAGAAGTAGATGTATCACGTTTCTGCTTCTAGCTTACAGCGTTATCTTCGAGGATAGTGGGAAGTCATTCATAGTTATCACAAGAGAGAAGTGCGGGCACTATACCAATATTGTACATCGCATTTACAGGTAATACTTCTGACCACAGGGGAAAACACTGCTGGTAAATAATGTGTATGTAGAGGGTGCAGGAAAATGCAATAAAATCTTAAAACATGTAGAGAGGATTATCCGAAGTTACAGGATGTATGATGCAATTGTATATTATGACTGGAATGTTCGGTCGACATTCTCGGGTGGTGTGATAACGAATGTAGGCGGGGTGGCTTCGGAGGATCTGATATTTCGGAAGGATATGACAATATGCAATACTTTCTGAGAAGTTACATTTTTACGGACAATGGACAATCAATTATGGACTTGACATTACACAATCGAGAGAAATATTGCTTAGCTACGGGTTGGAGAACACATACGGAAATAACGAGACAATAGGGCTATTGAATATATGGCATTACTTTTGGGTCGGTGAGAAGATCACAGAATAGTTTACAATTATCGATCAATGTACTGGCGGAAGTATGGGAATGGTGTGGGAGTAAGTCTATTTTTGTGTGCGAAAGTGAGGAGGAGGCGATGAACTGTAGGGTGGATGAAATACAGCATTCCGTCTCGAAGAGGAGCAAAAAGCGAAGTGACGGTTATGTAAGTGGGCTGTTACGGAAAACATTGAAAGAAGAAATATTTGCAAAAACAACGCGAGTTTATGGCAACGCAAGCGAGTTGGGATGAGTTCATCTGGAAAATCTACGATAAATCATGTGAACATATGTTAAAGGTTGAGACCGCCTGAAAAGTGCGGGGACTTGCAATAATGTCCAGGGAATAAATACACTAACAGCCACCTGGATTGATACACGAACTCTAGTTTTTGACAGTTTAATGGGGTCGCAAACACAAGCATTAAGCAGTGTGGACAATGAAGCAGTAGACGATTGGGAAAAGTGTGTTACGGAGACAGATGTACACGAGATGGTACAAAAATTGAGTCGCAACAGAAGTGCCGAATACGATAATGTGACAAAATAAATGATATGAAACATGCTACCCAGATTTGGAAAGGAAATAAAATAAATCAATGCGTGTTACAATTTTGGGTACTTTCCGTTAGCATGGACAATTGGTGTGTTCAGATTACCTTTAAAAGTTAAGGCTATGTTGCCGATGTTGGGGAAATTAATGGATAAATTTGTAATGCAGTAATTATGAAACAGCTAAAATGAAACCACCAAATTCTATCGGCGAACAATACGGATTTGTTCAGAGGAAAGGAACAGAAGATGCATTCGGCAGAGTGGTGGATGCAATACGAAATCGTCGAGACAAATATATGTCGGCAGTAAGGGTGGACTACGAAGGTGCTTTCGACACAGTGGATTGGGAGGAAGTGCGAAATTATTTGTCATAGTTTGAGGTAGGGAAAATTATTAGGATCGTGTGTTTTTATATTTTGTGGATACTAGAATATTGGGACAGCTAGGTATGCGGTGTCCGCAAGGGAGTCTTGTTACCCTGACTTTTTGGAATATGGTTTAAAACGAGGTGTTGTTGCAAATTGAACAGGAAGCAGTGAACATAACAGCTTATGCCGATGTGTTTCTGCTGATAGAAGGGGAGAGTCGACAGAAAGTAGAAACACGGGCTCGAGAAATTTTAACGAAATTAGAAACAAAAAGCGAGAAATATAAATTAAAATTATCCCATATATGTAAGAAAGGTGGTATTTATATTATATAACAAATTGTTACGAACCAAACGTTCGTAAAGCATTTAATTCTATTTCCCTATGTAGAAAGGTACCCTTCCTACATACTATGTGAAGTATGCACGTCACACGTTCGCATCTTCTTCTTCACGCAAATTCTTCCCCCTATAACGCCCACGCCTATCGACCAGCTCGCACGCATCAAAGTGGTCGATGAACAGCCGTTTACTAAGCGCCAAAGATATGTATTCGACACGAATTGTAAAGCGCTCGCCATATGTGTTTATGTAACAAATTTCAACGGCACGGCCTTCCACACACAAGAATCTCAAGTCATGACATCAGATTCCAAGGCAACAGATTCCAAGGCCAACAGATTCCAGGCAAGGAATCACAAACAAAAAAGGTACGGTAACCTTGGTAACCTAACAAGGAGAACTGCTTCGCTGAATCTAGCCCAGCTCGTTTCGATATACTCGGTCCGAGACGCTACAAGTTAAATTTCGCCACTACGAACTCCAAGCTGAATTTCAAGCACGTTCCGGCGATCACAATCTTGATAATATGCACTCCCACGATTCGGGACACATATTCTAACAGTTCTGGAGGAAGGATCTACTCGAACGACACTTGATTCCGAAGAACCCACATTGAAGACAACTCTGAAACTCGCCCTCGACGGCGCTGCAACGCTGAGAAAATCCTGCCCTCAGGACGCGACGCCAAGGACTCGGAGTCCAATGCAAGACGCTGCGACAGAGTTCCTCACAGCCAGCACTTACGAGCGGAAGACAGCCGAGCCTTGCAGAACACTGCCACGAGTGCCAATACGTGAGAAATCAGTTTAAACGGAACATAAAACCGTCTATTTGTCGTACTGTGTCAACTCTTTTAATTTATCTTGTTCCAAGTCAGATTTTCATTAAAGTAATAAAGATTTTTACCTTTGAAGGATCAGCTTGGAAAATTTTATTTATCTTGTGGAAGCAGAGGTTTCGTTGCAACCCAACCAAATCTCTACACTACACGACACCTATCTACTACGAACTCTAAGNCTTTCCTCTTCTTCTTTTTTTTTAAATGTCTGTAGGAAAGTTTTGAGATATGTTGGAATTTGTGTTTTGAGTTGTAATGCAGGAGGGTTTTTAGTGGGTATGGCTGAGTCTTTCGGCGAGTCCCACACGCGGGGAGAGTCATGTTGGCTCTTCCTAGTGCGTAACTGCATTTTCCCTACCTGTACAAGTTTTAAGGGCTCTAATGACCTCGCTGTTGACGAGCCCTAAAGCCCCACAAAAAAAATGTTCTCTGAGAAACTTATCAAGCATATAATTATTCTGTGAATACATAAGTATTCTTTGATCATAAACATTCTTTGGAGATTACAAACTCCATGTGAATTGCAAGTTCCATGACAACAATCGATTTCACATTAATGAACGTGGTCACTATAGACAGTCTGTGCGTCTGCTATATAAAGGGCACCGTTCGAGCCACAAGCAAACCAGTCTTCCTTCAGAGCAACACGATGTCACTCTGAAGCTTAGTCATCATTCCGTGGGACACGACGTTACTCCGCTACGGCAGTACATGAATTCACGTGACATGTTGTCACTCCATTACTAGTCGTCGTCTTACTACAGCATTAGCTCAGGCTTCCTCCAGAGGCGTCGCCAGGACACTCTGGAGATTCAACGTCGAAATACATGACAGGTCGTCACATTCTACGTGCATCTGCTGTTTATCGTCGTCCGGACATTGAACAATTTTCGGACCGTGACTGAAAGAATCGCACAGCTGCTGCATCGCTACTATGCATGGCATAGTGCTATGAACAATTCAACGAGACATTGAACATGCCTGTTCATATAAGTTTTCTAAGTTTCAGCTATTCTCACCCCAAATTCTTCAAGGCTGTTACGAGGAAGCAACTCTTACCGTCACGCAAGACCACAGTAATTGCGACCATGGCAGCGAAGGACCACATCGCTACAACGCACTACACCATTAATAAGTATTAACACTCGTATTGACGAGATTCGCACATAGATTAGAGGGTTTACTCAATCTTGTGCGTCATTAAAATCCTACTAAATCCACGGTTATTTTTAACCACTAATTATGTCTCGCAGGTATTATGTATATGAAATCCAAGTCTGTGACGGGGGGATTAACTCAAAAACTTGAGTTCTAAAGGGGTCTCATTTTTTTATGCGTAGACCAGATGCGGTCACGCTTCACCTTTTGCTTACTCATCACTTTGTAATTCTGCTTTAATCATTGGGAAAAGGCTTATATAAGAGATTTCCGCAAACAATGGTTTATATTTTATGATAAAGATTTATTTATGTAGCACTGCTGAATTCAACATTCTCAGAGCATTGGCTGCCCACAACACCCAATTCCAAATTTCAAGGAGAATATTTACGTAATTCTGTTTGTGTAATTTTAAGGAAAGTATATGTATATCTTGTTCAATAAATGTGTGTTTTGTGAATCTGAAACGTGCCTTATAAGAATCTGCTTTCATACTCATCTATTATGCTTGTTGAAACACACAAGTCCCCCCACATCCTCTCCTGTGATACAGCGAATGGTTATTCGTTTGTAACACAGATACAACATATATTTCTAAGATTCCTTTTTTTTTGGGGGGGGGGCTTTAGGACTTGTCAACATCTAGGTCATTAGAGCCCATCTAAGATTCCAAAAATTACACATGTATAATTATATTTCAGTTATTTACATTATAATGGCTTAAAAATAAGTAAAATCAAGTAGTAAAACAAGGAAAAACAAATCATTTTTCATAAGGTGAATTTAGAAATAGGCAAAAAAAGTATGATTATATGGAAATTATAACATAAAACAGATTACAGGAAAAAATGAACCCATATAAAATCAGAAAATACTGCATATAAACTCAGTGTTTGGGTGTTGGTAAAAATAAAAAATATATTGAAGGAATGGATTTTAAATAATGAAGAAACAATAATTTTGGAAAATATCATAGTAAGAATGTATGGTAGTATAAATTATTATGCAGTTTAGTAATAGGTCAGGTGGTAGGAAGAAAAAACAAAAAACATTTAATAATGTAGGGTGTGGTTTTATGGTGCAAAATATAAAAATCTAAGACTGTCCACATATTTTGAGGATTGTCGAGAAAGTCAATTTTTAGCAATAAGCCCTCAATGAGCCAAATTTACAATTTTTTATGTTTTGTAATATCTAGTGACTCACATATTTATCCTAGACATAAAGGTTAAATAAGGGAGTTGTAGGTCTCAATAAAATCTTTAAAATGAAATATAGGTTCAAATCCATTGATTAGTTATTGGAAACAGCCCAGAAAACTAGTCACTGTTTTTGCTCTATTTTAAGATTTTTGTTTCTTCTATATCTGTGTTACTTGTCAGAATTGAAGCTGTTAAAATAAGAAATTTGTACAATTGATTGCAGAGGAACCTGCTTAAATTGTATGGAAAATGTAGAACGGAGTTAATTGATACGACAAAATTGTATTTTTTTTACTCAAAAACATGAAAGTGGAGTAACACGCATCAGGAGGTTGATGGGAAAAAAGAACCTTTAATTCTATGTATTCGTATCTTACATCATCTGTTCCTGAATAGCTGTTACTGTGAGATCGATGACCCAAATCCCGGTTATCTTTTCTAGTTAGTCCTTTGACAAGCACTTGTAAGACTAATTAATATTAACTGTGAGTGTCTGTGATACTTTTTTTTCACTTAAGGTTGACATCATACCTGTGAGGCACTGGCACCTGAAATGTCATTTAGTATGTTTTTTAGTGCTAGAGAGGGAATAAGTTGTTAAACTAGTTTTGGAACACAGTATGACTTGTTAAGAGGTACAATTCCAGAACATTTGACCATTTTAAAAACTAACAAGTGCCATGTGAATAAACACCAAAATTACTTCTAATTAATGGTTCTAAAATGAGCCTAATAGCTGCATTGTAATGTTTTTTGTAATAAAACTCATATTTTAATAATTTGAATAAACTTCAGAAATTTGTCTAAAGTCCGGAATCTTCATACATTTATTTTTATAAAAATTATAGAATTTTAAATTTAACATCTTAGAAGCTTATCTAGAAATCCCGAATTTGCATTCACATTGGAATAACGATTGTGTGACCTATTTTACACAGTCGGAACAAGCATATATTCCTACTGAGCGTAAGCACGAAATAGCTGCAGTGTATCATTTTAAAATAAACCATTCAGTCTGACGTGTCTGTAAGCACTATCAGTCTGTAAGCAATGTTCTTCACTGGCACCATACTCATTCTTTATAATTGCGCTGCTGCTACCAGAACCACGGGAAGAAGCAACGTAACACTTAGAATAAAAGATAGTAGTGCGCGGATCCTTAAAACAAATCGTTTTGTCTATATCGACTGACGAAATTTCCTCGGTGCCTGTGGAGTATGTTTCGGGCACTAGGGGTAAAGCAGACGCATAATTAGTATACTTTTCATCTTCCTCTTGTAATGTTAAAATCCATTTCTCGTCCTTTATTTTACGTTCTTCCAAATTTGCAGTTATTCGTCTACTGTATATCCGTAATTATCATATTCCTTCAGTATTTCATTTCTCCTCTCACCGAATTACACTATCGCATTCCTCCATCTTTCTCTCGAGTGTCCAATCATCTTCGTCTTCTCTTCTGATTTTCTTATTCTAAGCTTAAGATCTTCGACCTTGACTTCCCTATTCCTGAGTGCTGTTTTCTGTCATTCTATCCGACTATCTGCTTTAACGATGATGGCCTCATCTCCAGCCTATCCGTGTATTCCATTTTCTCCATAAATTGTTCAAAAACAAATTCGACAATATTCGTCCTGATGGTAAACTGATTTCAAGAATCATTCCTGTTTGCTGAATCAAGCGTTGGTTTAAATTTAATAAAAGATGCACATAGTAAATTTCATTTGTTTCAAACTTGTGAATCCATTCTGCACAGAAGAACATAACAGTAAGCATTGTAAATAGTATTAAGATATTTTATGTCTGAATATTTACAGAGAAATTGTTGTTATTTGATTAAGATAATGTTAATCAAAATGTATGTGTGAGAATTTGATAATTCGGTCCACAGGGGTCGAATTAAGAAATGAAAAACTTAAATATTCTGCAATGTCCCTACTAGTTTTAACAAAAGTTCTAGCATTGTCAGACATGATTGTTTTGGGAAAACCGAACCGGGAAGAGAACCTGGTGAGACATGCAATGAAGAGTTTGCTTTTGAGAGATTCAACTAAATCCAAACATTCTGCCTTTGAAGAATGAAAGACGAAAACTGATATATAAGCCTTCACAACAGCCTTTAATCGGGTTAACCCCATGCCAACACTCAATGGTCCCGTGAAGTCCACCGAAACATGAGAAAACAGGAAGACTGTATCCCGTGTTACTGGTAATTAACCCATTTTTTTAAATTGTTCTTTATTTTATTATTTAATTTAATTTGTTAATTTATCCTTTGGGCAGTTTGCTTTTTAAGTTTAATACAGGTTAAAAAACGATTTGATATTTTCCTTACTAGTTTGTTCAACGATATTATCCAAAACCTGAATTTTTGGCGGAACTCAGCAACTGCGGACCTGCATGTAGATATCTCAAGTGATAAGCTTCTGCAATTAATTCAGACATGTTTATCGTATGTTAATATTATAGGATGTTTCTTTTCAAATTCCAGAGAATTTGAATCTTATCCTTACTTTGCTCAAAAGTCCATTTGGATCGAAGAACATTCTGACGACACAATCTTTCTTTTGGTACCTACTGTGGGAACATGACAAAGTTCGAGTTTGCCAAAGGTATCATCTTTAGGAGTCCATTTTAAGCCAAGAGTTTTTACGTTGCCATCGGCTTTTAAAATCAATGGTGATTGCGCTAAGGTTTCTTTAGAAAAATATGAAAGGAATTCTGCACTATTGCTAGTCCATTTTGTTCGAGGAAACTTTGCTAATATCTCATTTACTTCTTGAGCTATGCCTACCGCTGATTGAACATCATGACTTCCGCTCAATAAATCATCTACATAAAAAATATTTTTTACAATTTCACTAGCTCGCGGGTATACAACCTTACTCTCCTCTGCCATTTCTCATAAGTACCTGTTTTTAAAACATACGTCAAAGTATTGAGAGATATAATATGGATTCTTTTACCTTGGTCGTCACGCCAGAGAATCAATTAAACCTTTTTGTCAGCTGGGTTTATGTTGCCCTGTCTGTATATTTTTTGAACATCAGCACTGAATGCTAAAATATGCACTTTAAATTTCAACAATATATCTATTATATTTCGCTTAATCTGCGAACCTTCCATTAAAATATCGTTGATCTCATACCCCGAGGAATGGGGTTCAGATGCATCAAAAATAACTCTTAGCGGTGTTTTGGAAGAATTCAGATTTTTTACTGCGAAATGAGGAACAAAATAATTATTTTGTTCAAATATCACATTTCTTACTCTTGTGGGTGTCCTAATTTTATATATTCATCTATGAAGGCTGTTTAATCCTTCTTTAGATCTTCATTGATTGCAAACTGTTTTTCCCACATTAACAATCTCTTTTTGGCCAAATTATAGGATTTTCCTTGCAATTTCGCTTCCTGAATAAACGGCAATGATAACTGAAAACTCCTATCTGAAAATCTATTACAAAGTGAACAATATGCAAACTCTGTACTCTTTGAGCATCTGTGACGGGTCACGTCCTATTATGGATTATTTGGCACCACGAGGCTGCGCTCCCCGCAGTAGTCACACAACCGTAACGACTTGTAAAGACTAGCGCATATATGGCTCTGGCGGCGCGAGTCTTGGAGAGGAGGGTCTTTCACAGGGGGCGTCCAGACTCGACTTGAGGCAGCACTGGCTCTCAGTCAACAGACTGGGTCTCATCTCTCGCTCTCTGCACTCGCTACATGCCACGCGCTCCCTGGACTTGCTCCAGGACAGAGCAGTCAAGCAGTCCGCACTCGACGGACAGACGACAGTCAGCAGTCGATGGTCAGCTACATCACTCAAATTGCTGTTCATCACTATGAACGAGACTGTTTCGTATGAAGAAAGGGTGGCACTTCAGTAATTCGGTCTTAACAAACACGACAGTTTCATAAATATAACTGCAGGGAAGTGTTAAGATATTTAATTTCTTGAATAAAGGTTTACAAGAGTTTCGGGGGTGAGATTTACAAAGTATCCGAACTATCCTCTTCTGAATTCTGAAAGTTTGAATACTGTGACCGGAATTTCCCCAGAAGGTAATGTAACGTAAATGGGAGTAAACTAAATGCAAAATATACGCAACGGGACATTCATGGACTAACTGCGTTTACTAAGATTCGGAATGCGTAACACAATTTCCTTAATTGGGAATTAAGATTGTCAACGTGACAATTACATTTGAGGTCGTCTTGAATATGGAGACCTAAGAATATTGTATTCGTAACAGTTTTTAATTGTGTTTCGTTTAAAGAAAGAGAAACCTGGGGTAAATATTTTGTAATACTATTGTGAATTGATATAGACACTGTTTTGTCAGTGTTTACAATGAGACGATTTGCATCGAACCAGGTCGAAAGGTTAGACAAAACGTTTTGAGCGTGTGCGGGTTTACATAGTAAATTAGTGTCATCAGCAAAAAGAACCATTTTGCAATCTGATGTGGATGACATGTCGTTCACATACAATAAAAATAGTATAGGACCGAGAATTGAACCTTGGGGTACTTCGCAAGTAACGCTGAAGAATTTTATTTTTAGTATAGGATATTTCGACCGGTTGATATCTACCATTAAATAAGAATTTAGCCGTTGACGTGGAAGTCCACGAATGCCTAAAGAATGCAATTTGGAAGGAGAATTCCGTGATCGATGACATCAAATGCTTTGCATAAGTCAAGAAAAACACCCTGAGGATTTTCTCCACAGTCAAGAGATGTGGTGTCATCGTTAAAGAAGGCAAATATGGCGCAAGGATTTCCTAAAACCGTGTTGATCGTCAGAGACAATGTTATTTTTTGATAAAAACTCTAGAAGACGCTTATAGAACAATTTTTCTATGATTTTTGAGAAAGTGGATAGTAGATATATTGGTCGGTAATTTCCAATATTCCCCCCAGGGGGCTTACATCTAGTAAGTACGTGTTTGGCGAACACGGGGCCCCGAGCTGAGTCTGGCATTGTGCACTTACTTGTGCCATGCTCCTTCCTTTCTCTTTTCTGACCTCCCTTGGTCACCTCTTGTTCTTTTCGATCCCCACGCTATTAGGGCTAGGGTATCTTTCATTTTCCTCTTTCCTCTTCTTCTTTTTAAAAAAATGTTTTTAGGAAAGTTTTGCGATATGTTGGAATTTGTGTTTTGAGTTGTAATTCAGGAGGGTTTTTAGTGGGTATGGCTGAGTCTTTCGGCGAGTCCCACACGCGGGGAGAGTCATGTTGGCTCTCCCTAGTGCGTAACTGCATTTTCCCTACCTGTAAAAGTTTTCAGGGCTCTAATGACCTCGCTGTTGACGAGCCCTAAAGCCCCACAAAAAAAATCCAATATTAAGTTTGTTTTCTTTCTTGAGTGAAGGTTTCACTTTAGTTCTTTTAAATATGTTAGGAAACACCCCTTCCGATAAAGAACTATTAAAATTATATGAGTGGATTTAATATAACGTGGGACGAAAATTTAACAGTAAACTCTTGTACATCTTAACCTGTTGAAAATTTGTTTTTAGTGAGCTGATGATTCTCATGACTTCACTGGCGTTAGTTTCAGGAGTGAACATAGAATTGGGTACGTGGGTGGATATAATTGGAGGACATTGATTTGGAGATATTGACTTCGTTATTTTACCTACTTCTGAGAAGTAAGAATTAAACAAATTTGCGATGTCCTGAGGATTTGATACGTTTTTGCCATCGTTTAGTAGAGAAACATTTTCTTCACGATTTTCAGAAGTTAACATGTAATTTTTAATAATATTCCACATGGCTTTCGTCCGATTGTTCGAAATTTGTACCTGATGTCGTTTTCCATAACTTTAGCTACATATACTACTTTTCGAAGAATAGTCTTATATTTACGAAAATAATCATGGAATTCGGGTTGTTGGTTATAGAGTTTGAAAGATAATACAAACGGCATTTGTTTTTTGAGGAAATTCTTAACCCTTGGGTGATCCATGTATTTTATTTATTTGTGTTAATTAACTTGCTTTTTATGGGAAAGCTAAAGTTGTAATGTTTTAGGAATATTGAGATAAATACATTGAATTTGTCGTTGGTGTTGTGACAATTGTAAACATCTTTCCATGTTTCTTCACACAGGTAATTTATAAATGTTTTTTTGTGTCATTAAACTCTCTTGAAAACTAGTAATGAATTTTAAGGGGTTTTAGTTTATTATTAATAGTCAATACTTGAGCAAGGTGATCACTGTATCCGGCGATAAACACTTCAGAGAGATACGAGATTCCATTGATAATTTGATCTAGCCATGGTTGAGATGAACCGTAGAGATGAGTGGGGTCGTTTATCGTAGTAATAAGGTTGAAGGAATCAATAAGATTCTTGAATCGATTAATTGGAGGATGTGCAGAGTCGGATGTATTCAGGAAATCGATGTTGAAATCACCACATATAACGAGAGATGTAGTATATTTATGTGAGCTATGTTTTAAAACAATTTCAAAGTTCCGAAAAAATATGTCAATATCTGATTGAGGAGGTCTAGAAATACACAAAACAACAATAGCGGTGTCGGTCAGATTAACTTCAGAAAAGTAGAACACACTATCTACGCAGAAGTCCTCGCAGCCTGGCAGTGGAGAAGATAAAATATCATTACCAACGTTGATACACGTACCTCCGTTGGGATTTTCTGTTTTAAATTTTTGCCGACAGTAAGAATTTGCTAAATAATAATTAGAAATAGCAGTTGCATTGATGTTGTTAGTAGAAAGACAATGTTCTGTGAGTTATAGCAAATCGAATGGATTTAGTGTACCATAATTTCAATGTCTGTCAAGAACGGATTGGACATATAGATACCTGACTTCTAATAGCTGTGGAGAGTACAACAAAAATAGCAGAAAAAGTTGACCNAGAGATGGATTTGTAATTTGGTTTTGCATATACACAAGTGAAAAATTTGGTTTTACAAATGAAAATTAATTTTTTAAAGCCAGAAATGTTTCAAATGGCGTGATATTTTGTCGGTTTTTGCCAATACGCCGACTTTATGATTTTTTATAAAATAAAGTAAGAGCGACAAAAATAATTCTTATTCAGCTAATGATCAGTGTTGTGTTTGTGACAACATTTATTAATTTCAATTTTCTACTCGTATTGGATCCAAGGAGAACTTTCCGTATCCCTCTATGCTGCGGAATGGGGCGTCGTACAAGATACGATAATCAACCGAGTCTTCAAGCACAGCTGTCAACAGAAACAAAGGCAGGTGAGGAAGCTGACAAAGTTGCGTCCTACAACGCACTAAATTCAACATTCTGCCTACAACAAACTATCACCCAAGACTAAAAAATATTTCCACAACTTCTTTGTCTCACGATGAAATATCTTTATTCGAAAAAGGTTTAATGTATTCTCTTCCCTGCAATCTCAACAGTTCTTCCATAAAACAAGTTTGTATTTACATTGATAACGTTCGAACTAAATTAAAATCCTCTGATCTACAAAAACAAATTATCACCAACACCATACAACAACATTTACAAAACCCATCTTCTCAACACAATCATTCTGAACTGATCATTGCTAATAACCTCAGAGAAAAAACTCTAAATCAGAGTCTAATCATCACTAAAGCGGACAAGGGCAACACTACCGTCATTGTGGACCACAATGATTAATCTAACAAAATGTATGATTTCATTAAGTCCAATGACATTACACACCTAAACAAAGACCCCACCAACATTTATTTGTTGTCCAGTTAAAACACGAAATTTCAGAATTACAATACCTTTTTCCTAACTTGTAATGGTTGAATATTCTTCCTTCTAACCCAACCCCTCCACGTCTATATGGTTTACCTAAGATCCATAAGGCTTCCACACCCATAAGGCCCGTTGTCTCCCACACCAACACAATCACACATAGACTAGCATACCAGCTGAACAAACACTTTCACCAACACACCAATTTCTGTCCATCACACACCATTAGGAATAGTACGGACCTGGCCAACAAAATTAAAAACATTCCTGTTCCTTCTAAAGCTAAATTAATCTCTTTTGATGTCAAAAATCTTTTTCCCAGTATCCCTCCATTTGATTGTAACTCTTTTACGTGACACCCTAGACACCGCGTCTTGCCCCCTCTTTGTAAAAACGGAACATTTTAACCTAATCTCTCATTGCTTGGATGAATTATTTCAAAATTTGATAATAAATTCTATCAACAGAACTCAGGCTTACCCGTGGGTTCTCCTCTCTCTCCATTACTTGCAGACTTATTTATGGACAATCTTTAAAAAAATTTGACTCTGGGCATTTTCTTCTACCTAACATCATTTATTGGTACCGCTACGTAGATGACGTAATCACTCTTTGGACAGGGACTCACAGACAACTTGACATTTTTACTCAATTTCTCAATTCACTTCACCCTAACATAACCTTCACCACATAAATTGAAAATGACAATAGAACACTCAATTTCCTAGACCTCTCTATTTCTTTAGTAAACAACCGCCACCAGTTTGACATATTGATGAAAGACATTTTCAAACACAACCATTCACAATTCCTCACTACACCCTCCTTTGCACGAACATGCTGCCCTCCACTCCATGGTCCATCGTCTCTTCGCCATTTCACTTTCACCAGATAATACCAAAAAAGAAATAGACGCAATAAAACTTATAGCATCAAACAATGGCTACAATACCTCTCTCATTTATAATAAAATAACTAAGAAAGTTAGATTTTATCACACAAAAACTTCACATCACTTACTTCAAACAATAATATTCAAATCAGATATGCAATCCTTTCATAGACCCTCTCAAACTTAAAATCGCTAATTCATTAAAACATTACAACATTCACACTACCTTTTTGTCTCCACAATCACTCAACTCAACCCTATTATTCACTAAGGATCCCACCCCTCATCTCCTCCGAAGTGGAGTGTGTGCTCTGTCATGCAGTGATTGTCACTCCGTGTACGTGAGTCAGTCTGGACGAACGTTCAAACAAAGGGTACAAGAACACATAAATGCATGGAAAAATAACACTAAAGTCTCTCACTTCGCCAACCACCTAGTGGAAAACACACACACATTCAACATTGAGAAGGATTTTTATATTTTAGAAGTAGAAAATACATTTTGGCCTGTGATCAAATTTGAAATTTTACATATCCATAGTATTCTAAAAAACAACATTTCCCTAATAAATGAACAAATCCTCGAACTTCATTCCCCCCTCATGAATGAAGCTCCCCCTTCATTTCCCCCTAGCCTTCAAATTCCTTCCCTCTCACCAGGACACTGCACCCCACTCCCAACTGTTAAAACCCCGAGAAATTCTTTCCGTCTTCAGCCGCCAGTTCCTGGAAAACTCCGACAACCCCT
>NNCF01131566.1:48242-72636 GCA_002313205.1 Laupala kohalensis | reverse complement strand
GAGATTGATAATCAAAGAAGCTCTTGTGTTAGTGATTCAGAGTTGAAAGATCCCCTTGAGGGGTATCCACATAGTTTTGGAAGGAGAAACGTTATATACATTAAGGAGGAAAGAGAAATTCTTCTTGGATCTGAAATGAAGATAGAAATCAAGAAGGAGAATGATGATTGTGAATTAAGCTCTAAAGTATCTGACACTGTATCAGTGGCCAAAACATTGGAAGTGAACTCAGATTCAGAAATTGATTCCATTGCTCAGGAAACAAAGCATTTATGTGATGGGTTGCCTATATCATTGGAAGGTAACATGTTAATGACTACTAAAGACATCAGTGGTGCACAGAGCAAGCAGAATGTAATATATGAACGAACAGTTAATTCTGTTAATTCAGAGGACAGATTTTCCATTGGAAGAACTGGATTAGATCTGGAATTTGAATCAAATGTTAATGTTTCTAACTCTAATTTGATAGAAAAGAAGCAATTTCAAAATGATTGGGATATTGAAACTTTAGATTACGAAAATGCTCCTTTGACATTGAATGGAGTGAGTGAGACTTTTAAATGTGGAGCAGAGGAATTGTCTCTGACTGACAACAAGCGAGATGGGGAGGAAGAGTTTGGTGAGCAAATTACAAAGAGACTAAAGTTAAAGGAGTGTACGGTGGTTTTGGAGAGGATCATGACCCCTTATCAAATGATAGCTGATAAATATTCAGGTGAGATTTTTATGAGCTAATTTGTTTTACATATACGATTCTCAGTTATGGTTTTGTGGGAACTTTTGTTGTAATTTAGGAGAGAAAAACATTTTTTCTCACGTCCTGTAAATTTTTTAACATTTTCTTCTTCTTTCGATTACACTCTTCAGGATATTTCTTCTTGTTCACAAAAAGTCATTCATCTATTATAAAATGTCACTAAAAGTTGTTCTTAATATTCATTTAGAACTTCTTTCTCTTGTATTATCTTTTTATAAAACTGTTTATCCCTTGTTTTTTTTACAAAGTATGAATGCCTTTTTCTTAAACAATTACATGGAGCATTTATTTTCATTATCAATTTCCAGAAATGAATTGTATAATATTTTTGTGTGTTTTTAGATAATTATTCATTAAAAATAATATTAATATTTCATTGCTTTCTTTACTACAAGCCATGGCTTGAGAAAGGCAAAAATTGTATTAACTGTAATAGATAGTTTAACTAGACAAAGCGTAGTCCAGTCTGGTAGGGCCTGAGAGGAATATTACGAAGGTATCTAGATAAACATAATGCGTTTATAATATGAGGGACATCAATATTAGTTAAATGCTAGAATATGGAATAATTTATTCCCTAAAATCTGCATTATCTATTTTAGGTTTGTATTTAAGGCAATAAATTGATGTAATTCTAAATATTGATGGGGCAATTGTGTGTCTAAGCATCCTTCATCGTCTGATACCAGAGTGGCAAGTTTTTTTTATAATAAATTTACTGGTCTTAGTCAGGTTTTCTGGAGAATGTTTTTCATTTCCCCCATCTTTTTTGCAAGTTAGTTTTCAAGACAACTTGTGGAATGCATTTTACTGTATATTGACAATAACTGTATAATTGGAAAATTATTAACTACTTGTGACAATTTTCAAAATATAAATAAAAATAATATACAAAGTGAAAAAGAGAGAGATTATTTATGTGTATTTATCATGCTCTATAAATGAAAGGAACAGATTAAACTCCTGAAGCTTGAATAAAGAAATCATCATTGAAATCGATTTTTTTCCTCATTTTTATAAATAAATATAGGGAGGCTATATTTTTATAAATAAATATAAATTGCAATATTATTAAGACAAACACAATATCTCATAACTCCAGTCTTGGTCAATTTATTTAAGTAATTTTTTTAAAGACTAAATCTTCAGATTTTCTTCATGCTTAATCCAAAATCATTTCATACAGTATGAAGTATGTCTGTTACTTATTGTCCTATATAAGGTAAATTTTGAAGAGAGAGTCACCTCTAGTATTCTTATTTTTGGGAATTTTTCTATTTAACAATTATCTAATACACTTTTTTATGTAAAATGTGGATATTCCAAGTATTTAGGTGCAAATATACATAATTAAAAGTAATTACCCAAGTGTTGATGAATTTCAGTTTTTAATTAATAAATATTGCAATTTTTTAATTCTCAAAAATAAATACACCCAAATAAAATTTAGATAATAATTAGACAAAAATCCCAACATGTTTTGGTTATTTCCCTGTCTTTTCCCAGTTTCCCTGACTCTGGCCATCCTGAATTTCTCTTTAAATTAACAATTGTGAATGAAAGAACAATGTTTCTTCGAAGTTTAAAATCATTTTCTTAAATTTAATAAGTGCACACCAAATTTAATAAACATATTTATTACTGAAACAAATGTGACACAAATTTGGGTTAAATTTGCAAAAAAATTTGGATTAATGTGGGATTCATAATTAAGTGAATATCAATCACTATGTACTTGTAGTGAACTGCTTACTTCATATTGTTAGGTTGGTGTAAGAATGTACTTATAAAAAAGAGGAACAATGGAAAGAAAAGAAACATCATTCATTCTTAACTTTAAGAAAATAAAATAGAATGAAAATGATACTCCATTTTTCAAAGTTAAGCTATTTTAATATTTTCAATGTTTGTTTAAATTTTTTTGGCAACTGATCATTGCTCTTTTTAACAAAATTACTCAGTATAATATTTGCTAGGAGAAGACACACTATATTATACAATTCTCTGTGACTATTATTACAAGAATACACAAACTCAAAATTAATATAAAAATCATCTGATTCAGTACTACCAATTGTGAGTTGGATCAAAAGATTACATTGATCTGATGATTCATGGAACTTTGCATTCAGTTCTTCATTATTAATTATGTATTGAAACACTACACACATATGGTAAAATATGATCTTTACACAATCCACCTCCTTGCAAATAGTCAAAATAGTTGTCATTAGCAAATGTACCTTTGGAATTAACCATAAGGAATTCACACAAATTACAGCAAAATTTTCTACTTACAACCCGAGCAGCATACCCACACATATTTTGGTTGATTCATCAAGTTCACACAATTCTAAATAATTTGATGAAAAAATACAATAGAAATCACTTATATTTACAGGAGAACTATTAACAGCATTAGATTCCACAGTAGTTTTTGCAACCTCTCTTATATCTGTATTGAGGTCATGTTGAAGATTTTTAAGTCTTATTTTCCTTTCATTTTCCAAAACTGCAGTATGATACATTTGTGTTGCATCCAGACACAAAACGGTACTGGCTAAACATAGCCATTCATTTTTAAGTTCCTCCGATTTCTGAGAAAGAAATGTGGATGAGGGAACATCTGTCTTCAAGGTGGTGTCATACTTAGATTTGCAGCCAGGGACACAACAGTGACAAGGCATCTAGATTTATATGATCCAGAAATACTTTTCAGAAACAAACAAATAAAATATATGTATACATTCAAACGTAACGTCTTACCTTTCTTACTTTAATTTATCTCCACCATACAGAATTATTGAACAAGTCACGTCGGGTTTCAACTGCATAAAAAACGTTTTTCGGTTATTGAAATACAGCTGTGTTTGCAAGCCAATTACTACAATTCCAAGCCTTATTTAGTACAAACCTTTTATTGAAATTAACAAGCTGAGAAACAGTTATCTTGAAATTCAATTCTGCAAACCATTACAAATGCGAAAACACAAAGTTAATTTAATCAAATGCAATGCAAGACACGGAGCGCGATATCAAACACATGTATCAGGAGTCATCAGAAACCGTAGCACTCTCTGAGGATGGCGTAGGACTACCATGCAAGGTTGCCAAATATGTACATCACTGCTTGTTGTAAAGAAGGCTATGTAATTTTTAATTATTAGTAAGTTGTGACTTATTGGGACCTTAATAAATTTTTATATCAAATTCTTAAAACAACTAATTGTAAGACAAAAAGGCAAATTAAAAAAAGAAGTGGAATGATTAAAAAATGGAATATATATGAGTAGATTGTTTTTGATAAAATATTTATTATGTTATAAAAATGTTATCTTCTCAAAAAACATAAAATCTGTAATATTCATTTATGATAATTTTAATGGAATTTACTCCTTTTTGTAGAAAGGTGTTGAATGTTCACTTGAGCATTAAACCAAAAAATAATGTTAATAATTTCATATGTATAATGAAAAACTGATAGAGATTGGTGAGTAAGAAGAAAAGGAGTCTCATTTGTATAACTCCAATTGAACACCTGCTAAATTAACTCATCATTGCCTGAATTAGTGGTGCTGAAATCATTTTTCTTAATTTTTTTGTAATACTAGCATTTTCTTTCCTGTTTTCTTCATTGTTGTACATAGTTTGATTGTCGCATGTCTGTGTTATCTTTTCGTTCCTTTCATGTCCTTGCGGTCCCTATATTCGTAAAGTCTGCCGCACCTGCGTCTTAGGTGGTAGAGTTGTCACTTATTACCATGTCATCCTGGGTTCGATTCTTTGTTTCCGATGGGCCAGAAAATTTGTAGCTTTTCACATTTCTTTCCCAGTTCACATAGCTGTGGATACCGAAAAGCAAACCTTCTTTCCTCTGTCCAACTCTTCCTTGTATCAATAACTATAACTATTACTAACTACTTCTACTAACTCCTCCATGTGGGTCAAGTTGTTGGTAAACCCAGCTAAGCGGTCAACCTACTAACAATGACCTACCACCCCAACATCTTACTCCTATCACTCCGTATAGATAAGCTTCAATAGCACACTACATTTCCCATTTACAAATACAACAATATTCATCATGTCATGTCACACACATGTGCGCACACAAATATTTTTATTTATTTATTTAAATTTCCCAGTTTTTATCTTTCGTCTCATCCACCATCTTCTTTCCTCATTGCTTATTTCACTTTCAAATATCACATGTTCAACGGGCTCATAATATCCATGTACACGTGTTGGCTTATCTTAATCTTATGCAAATACTTATTTAAATTTCCGTGTCCCGAAAGTACTTCCAACATGGCCGGATGTTGTCTGAACCACTCCTTCCAACGTATCTCACATCCTTAATGACCGATATAGATCTCTGTCTTGCACTGCTACATCCCAATATATTTGCCAGCAATTATTAATTAGTTTGTCAATTCTTGTTTCCATTTCTGTTTTGTTTGATTAAATTCTGTCCCAACAATGTAAACTGTCTGTCCACTTATTTTATATCAAAATGCCAATTGCTGAATGAGCAGGTCTACAGACATTATCTCCGTAATGACTTGTTATGCCTTTGTAGAAACTGTTGGGATAGAATCTATTCCAGTGCAAAATAACAAAGTCATTCAGGGCTGTTCAATCTTCTTTCAAAGTGACAATTTTCTACTAATTGTTTACTCTGTACACTCATGCTATAACCTATTATTGGGAGGAGGGCTCCATTGCATAATAATCTCAACTCCCTTTTCCATCGTATATTTATCTATACCTATCCTGACGAGGTTATAATACACTTTTTTCACTTTTACGAGTAAGTAGGCCAAATGTTTATTAAAAGTCAATTTTTCATCCAATAATACCCCAAAATGTTTTATTCTTCTCTCTTGGTGCAGTTGCCATCCTTCAACATTGATTCATGGATCTCTTCTGTGATTCTGCGGCATTCCTATAAACATTCCATAGTGTCTGTGTGCGATATTACTATCTTCTGTTGATTATTATTATTAACTCTTTTGGACGAACAGAATAGTTTTTTCCATTTATTTATTTCTTGTCGTGTCTAGTCTAGTCGGTACCTAGAACAAAATGGTGTCATTCTGCAAAAAATTTGAAGTAACTTGAGTACATGTTACTCATAGTATATTATTTTTTAAATTATATTGATTTTTGTATTATTTCATGTAACACGGTATGATTCGTTTCAGCTAACTATGGCATACAGGAATCAGCATTCAGTCAAATTAATTTTCGTGAAAAGGAAAAGGAATTGAAGAAGAGGACGAAAGGTGTGAGGCTTGACAATAACTCTCATCATGATGCTAGTTTCAATTCGAAGACACAGTTAAGAATTCAACATTTAGTACAAAGGGGTTCTTTGCACATGCAGTCTTCAGAGCTACAGGTCATCCAAGGACTGTCAAGGGATGTGCCAGCCGATTCCTCCAGGAAGTGCAATTTATCATGTAATATTTGTTGGAAATATTTTTTGAAAGCTTGTCATCTAAAAAGGCATATGCGAACACACATTCGCGGGAAAGTGTTAAAATGTGAAATATATAAAAACCTATTGTATGGAAAAAATAAAATAACTCGACACTTGCGAACCCACTCTGTCGAGAAATTGTTTGAGTGTGAAATTTGTAAAGGATCATTCATGAGAAAAGGTCATCTTCTAAGACACATGAGAACCCACACTGGCGAGAAACCATTTGAATGTGAAATTTGTAAAGTGTCATTTTCACGAAAATGTAGTCTCCTTACTCACAAGCGAACCCACACTGGCGAGAAACCATTTCAGTGCGAAATGTGTAAAAAGTCATTTTCTGAAAGATGGAATCTCGTCCATCATATACGAATCCACACTGGCGAGAAACCATTTGAGTGTGAAATTTGTGGAAAGGCATTTTCTGAAAGATGGAAACTAGTTCATCACATGAGAACCCACACTGGCGAGAAGCCATTTGAGTGTGACATTTGTAAAAAAACATTATCTTCAAGAAAGACTCTCGTTAGTCACATTCGTACCCACACTGGCGAGAGGCCGTTTAAATGTGAAATTTGTCAAAAGTCGTTTTCTGATAAATATGGTGTCACAAAACACAAGCGAATTCACACTGGCGAGAAACCATTTAAATGTGAAATTTGTAATGTGTCATTTACTCACAAATGGAGTCTTATTTCTCACGTGCGAACCCACACTGGCGAGAAACCATTCGAGTGCGAAATATGTAAAGTGTCATTTTCTCAAAGAGGAAGTCTCTTTTATCATATGCGAACCCACACTGGCGAGAAGCCTTATGTATGTAGAATTTGTGAACGGTCATTTGCGTATAAGGTTAGTCTTATAAGGCATACGTTAACCCACACCGATGAGAAGCTGTTTGAGTGTGAAATCTGATAGTCTTTTTCTGAAATACGGAAACTCCAAAAACACTTTATCCTACACTGGCGAGACGCCGTTTAAGTGAGAATTTTGTTTTAGTCATTTTCTGATAAGGTTCATACTAAACAAATGCACTGGCGAGAAGCTGTATTTGTGTAAAATATTTATAAAGGAATTTTCTCATGAAGAGAATCTCATGAGACACATTCGAACCCACACTGGCGAGAAACAGTAATTGTGAGATAGGTAAAAAATAGTTTTATGAAATAGGTAATTTTACAATGTCTTAGGGAACCCACACTGACGAGTAGCATTTTCAGTGAATGCTTGAATATTAATATTTAATTTAGATATAATCATACTTTAACTTTCGAACATACACTGGCCAAAAACCGTTCAAATGTTTTGTTATTAGGCATTATCTACTTAGAAATGTAATCTCTATAGACTTGTGCTATAACAATTAGGCGAAAGAGTGATCCATTAAAAAGCTTGTAAATCATAATCTTAAAAAAAAGCATGTAATGGAGGAAATACTTACTGGTAAGAAATTATTCCAATAAGAAATATCTTTAAAATAATAATGTTGAATGAAATAATTCAATATGACACTTATGAACACACACCAGAGAGAAAATGTTCCTGGGTAATTTGTGTAAAATTATCTTACCCTGGAGAGATTCTGTTTCATTTTGATGATCAAATTTTGTACATAACCCTTTGGAACACTAGGTGCATTCTCAGGAACATGAACTCTGCGGAGAACTTTTTCCCTTATAAAATATGCAATTCTTTATTTATGCCAGGGGGTAATCTTGTAAGAACCATGTGAACACAGAAGATGCAAGTTAAATTTTTTTTGAAATATTACATCAATTTTAGAGAAAATTTCTTATATAAAAGAATTGAAAACACTCAGGGGCTCGTTTCAGTTTTCTTATACTCTTTATTATGGTATTAAGGAAAAAATACAAAATTTGGCTGTGTTGTAAGATGTAATATTCCATTTTTCATGTGAGGTAAACTTTTTTTAAAGTGCAAAATTGCACTAAAATTATAAAAGATCACTTGTTGATGTGTATCTGTATTTTATAGTCTATATTGTATATATATTTTGAAATTAATTATCTTTACTGTGTATATGTCAATCATTTGTAGAAAAAATGTATTTTATTAATTTATGAAATAAATATATATTTTTGTCTATTACACTGATGATACTTTTAACAGCTATAAAGTTAGGATCACCATCATTCATATCCAATTGAAATCACAGCTTAAAATAATATTTCTTAAAGGTCAAATAACCTGACCTAATGCAAATTTTAAGGCCTGGTAATACAAACTAAAATTAAAAATAGTATGGTATGTAAAGAAACTATTTATGAAAATTACACATATTTGACATTTGTGATAATTAGTTTGTAAAAAGAAAACATTTTCTACAGTGTGAATTAATATTTTAAGTTTCTCAAGTAATAATAGGCAAATTAATATGAGTGCCCTTGCATTGCGGAGCTCTAGAACATAACGAACAACATGAATTTCATAGTTTCAACTTATCCAGATTTCAAGGTATAAAATCAATTTAAGGAAATCTGTTTTATGACAATGTGATTTTCAATAACATTACAATAAGTAAAAATATTTTTCCTGTGTCATTTCAGGGCAGAATAAACGAAGTTAAAGACAGACAAATTACCGTAGTATTACTAAGTACCAAAATAATATCAATAATAACAATAAACATGATTAGATCATTATACAATTCTTCACGTGTCTTTAAAATACTAATTGTTAAAACTTCTTTCTACAATTCACTACAATACATATGCAACATAACAGCAAAGTTTCTTGTTCATGTCTTTTATATACATATTGAAAAAACCTTTTTCCTTATACATACATTAGAAAATGAAACATTGAAAGAAAAAAAACAGAATCCTGATTTATATAATTGATTCACATACAAAAACTGAAACTAAATCACAGGAAGGTCGTAAAATATATTAGATATGGCAAACTTTCAAAATGTCGTATTTTACTATAAAACAACAACTTAGAATCATATTTTATCTAACATCTACAACTTACCAAAAGGCATTTACACATATTCTCTCCTCTTCAAAACGAAAACCTAATCTCGTAGAGACGGATAACTGTAGTGAATTCTACAATATCGTTTTTCGAACATGGTTGAAAGGCAAAAACATTCATCATTACTACTAGTATTCTACAATGAAAGCATGTGTCGTGGAACGTTTTAATCGCACACTCAAAGAGCGCACGATGCTGAAGGAACCGTTCTTCTTCGCGAGTACAAAATGCAGCATCACATCGCACTACGGGAATGTGACAGAGATGTCAAAGATAAACATCTCGTGAAAACTGTCTCTGCTCGTGACAAGCACCTAGACGCGCGACGAAGCGAATTTCATGTGGAAGATCTCGTACGCATCAGAAAATACAAACACCACTTTTAGAAAAGGGTATGAACCGTCATGGGCAACAGAACTCTTCAAAATTGTGAAGGTTCATCTCTCAACACCTGTCACATATTCCCTCGAAGATGAACATGAAGTCATCGCCGGTCGATTTTATCAGGAAGAACTTCAGTCCACACTTTACCCACACGACTCCATAATCGAGAAAGTGCTTCGCAAAAAGGGAGCGCAGCGCCATGTGAAATGGTTGGGTTTTGACTAAAAACATAATGCATGGATTAACGAAAAAAAAAAATTGTGAAATAAAAAATATTTTTTAAAAATATCTTGTTTTATTTGATTACATGATTGTACAATCATTTATTACGTAATTTACAAAGCCATCATCCTCTGTTTGCATGATCCTTTTCATATAGGTTCTATCTATAATCACGTGACGAGGTTGTGTGCAATGAATAAATTCTAGTTTACTCAAAAAATCCTCTTCAAAACTGTCTTCGATCCATATACTAAACACATGTTTTTCACTTATCTGCAAAATGTCAAAGAGGTAGAGTATATAGTGCTTGCTCCTCGGAACTAGTCTTGAATTTCCTTAGACGCACTACGCGATCCGATTTTTCTCCCCCTCTTCTTCACACAGGCATTCTGTTAATTTGGACATCCGTACTTTCCAACACCTACAATCTTCACACGCTCATCCACAGGGGGTCTTAAACAGGGGTCTTCCTCTTTTCGTCCTTTGACAAAAATTACCTCCATATACCCTAATGCATCCTTCAACATTTTCTGTAAATTGTTGTATGCCATGTTGCGATAGGAAAACCATGGTTTATCATCATAAAACCTTTCCAAACGCGGTGCTATCCGTGCATCTTGTTCATGTGAGTCCACACTAACATCAGACGTCTTAAAATTATGTGTTCTATCCCTCCATTGGAAAGAAGGATGGCTATAGATACATATCCATCATTATCAATCGTGTTTTCCCTTTTGTTAAACCCTACATATCTACGATATCAAATTTAAAAATAAAAATTATTTTTTTAAAAACATTTTATTCATTGAGTATAAATCATACATTTTTTCTTTCACACTATCACTTTTTACATTTTTTTGTTCCGCTTCATCTTTTCCACTTGTTTCACAAACTCATCACAATCATTCTTTTCATCCCAATCAGACGAATCGGAGTCTGCAATGTTTTCCTTCTCGGACACAACGTCTTCATCTCAATCTATAACTAACGGGAGAAAAAAACGCATATGAAAAAAGTGATGGAGAGAATTATAAGTATATTCTGTTTTTTACTTACTCGGAATGTTCTCCTTACACTCGGACATCCATCCTGCAACACCCGACACATGACGTTCACTCTCAATAGG
The DNA here is from genome assembly GCA_002313205.1 of Laupala kohalensis. Classification (NCBI taxonomy): domain Eukaryota; kingdom Metazoa; phylum Arthropoda; class Insecta; order Orthoptera; family Trigonidiidae; genus Laupala; species Laupala kohalensis. Next base: position 61,665 of record NNCF01131566.1, on the reverse strand, counting down.
AGTGTAATAAATTCATACTCCAACATTTTTGATTTTTTACATTCGTCTTTCAACAGTTTTACACACTCCACCAATTTAGGACAACCATATTCTTCCACATTCATGATTTTTATGTCTGCAGCAACATAGGGACATAACCAGCCCACTTTTTGGAGATTACGTTAACCTTCTCCAATCTTCTTTTTATAATGTCGCCTAACTCTGCTCAAGTTTGACCACTCTAATGCATGATGGTTGTCTGTCAACCATTTCGCTGTTCTTAAGTCTTTTTCTTTTAACTCCTCCTCTTCGCAGGGTGGTGAAAAGAAATGTTTTCATTTATGATGTCAATAGTGTCAAACTTTTGTATATAAACTTTTTTTGACAAAAAGATCCCTGCATATCCACAAAAGCAGATCTAAAAACAATTCGTAAAAAATTAAAAGAGTATAGTGAAAAATGAAAAGGTTTTTTTTTTTTTCAAATACATCAGTACTTACTGTTTAGCATTGTTGAATAGAGCCATGGTGTAGGGCGTAGCGTATGTCTTCCACTCACAACACAAAAGCAAAGTGTTTGTACAACTTCATAAAATGCTGTGAGTTATATTATTTATAGGATAAAAAACAAAGCTATCGCGTTTAAAATAGAGGATGTCGTTATCCACTGGTATCAGACCGGGAAGTCGTTGTGGTGAAATAGAGGATAACGTTATTCACTGGTAGCGGCACGACGGGGGAACGTATCATGCGTCGCAGACTTCAGCGCTGTAGTGATAGGGTTTCCTGTTGCGAAAAGTTTTCTACTACTTAAGCCTTGCAACGAAACGCTGCAAACAGTTCAACTTTGAGCGCTATCTTAACTACCGAACCTCATGGTTGACTACTACAAATTTGATCAACTTTCGCTACTGTCGCCGCCATTGCTGCAGAATATTACAGGTAACTGATGCATTACATGTGGATCTTGCCATTTGCTTTCATTCTACACTTTCTTATATGTCAAAAGACATCTGTGTCGACAACCCTGCCTCCATCTGCGTCACCATCACCGACGACATCTGTCACCATCTGACATCTTCTGTGTTGTCATCTCTTAAGACAAAAGATAACGGTGGCCACCACGTGTATTGCAAACCTATCCCCCTTTGAAAAAAGCAACGTAGTTTCATTTGTCTATGTTGTTCTCGTGTCATGACGGATGATCAAGTTGTACGTATTGTTGCACATTTGATGTACAAGATTCACTGATACATGTTCGTTAATCGTTCCATCGTCAACACACTCCCCTTCGACGGAAGCGTCAACACATTCGACAGCTGCATCTATGTGGCGGTGGGTGGACATCATCCTCGATTGTATTATGACATTCTCCCTTGTCGTTTTCTATAACATGTCATCCTGCCGCATTTGCTTGGAAGACGATAAAGAGGACATAACCATCACACCTTACCTCCACAAATTCTGTAGATCTTCCATCGAGCTTTGGACAACACATTCTGTCCACTATGTCGTCGACCTTTAGTGCAGCAGAATGAAATCGACGTATTAAACTTTACGATTGTACGCAGTGTCGATGAAGATGAATTATTAGATGCCATGAATGGTTCGAATCCTGTGATCCATGATGATCAAACCGATTTTATGCATGATCGATATTATCCTTGTTTGACAAGTGAGCTCCTCAATCTGCTCTATCATAAGGACCAATCTGCTCTATCATATCGATATTGTAATGAATTTATGGAGATGTAACCTCCACATAAAAGCTCTTTTGCGATTTTTTCAAAGAATGGGAGATATGCCTTATGATTTCATTGACTTAAATAATATGGTGGACAAATTAATAGAACACATTCATGCAACCACCATATTCATTACAGGATTACAAGAACACATTCATGCGACGCACAATCGTTCGCACAAGAGAACGCGTTCAAAGCAGGATGACACGTGGACGACGGTTGCACTCTTTTCTTCGTGTCACCACAAACGACTAAAGTCTGCTTTTATGATGGAATGTACCATATGCCTTCGCGAGTCTATGCAAGAAAGGCTTACATACTGTGGACACATCTTCTGCAAAACATACATCCAACTTTGGTTACGACATCTCACGACATGTCCACTATGTCGCCGACATCTTAACATATCATTAGCGTTCATGGATCGTTTTGATTTTCAGAAATATGAAATGCGTCAACGAAACATACGCAGCATTATATCAGATTACATTCGAAAGAGACTTGCTAGACAATGATGTCTTTTCTTCATGTCGCCACAAACGATTCAAGTTTGCTTTCTTTTTACAGAAACAAAATGATGGAGTGTTCCATATGTCTAAGCGAGACTATGCAAGACAGCGAAAAGGAAACAACCTACTGCGAACAGCTTCTGCAAAACATGTCTCCAACATCACACGACATGTCCGCTAAGTCAAAGCCCTCTTCATGTGTCGTTTGAGATGTCAAAGATACATCACAACGATTTGACTCCCTACACACATCGATTGTATTCCCATCTCTTCGAAATGAAAGATTTTATAATCTACGACTACAAAACCGCATCATCGGGATTTTAATGTTTAGAAGAATTATCGATGACATTTGCATGTCAGAAACAGTGAATGAAATCACACCACTTCTCCAGCAGGATGCTCTACTTCGGGCGCAACCCAGTTTATATGAATCGAGTGTAGACCTCATCGATATTCTGTGTAATGTCATATGTGAAATTTACAATCTTGAACTTCGAGAAGATGAATATCGACGCAGGTACGTTCGCGCATATTGGCAACGTTTTTACAATGACTTACAAATAGACAATGTGTCTTGGGATAATTTCTTGCGTGAACATACAAGGCGTTGTAAGATCAAACAATATTAAGTATATGCTGCGTCTTTTGTTTTAGCGCACCAAGGTTTTAAACATTACATGGCATCATTACCTTTGAGGGGGGGGGGGGAGAAGTTATAAAATGAGAAGGCGAATCACTTCAGACATTGTGACATCATGGCTTGCAGCGCGACAAGACGGTGTGACTCCTGTCCTTTGCTGGCATCGGATATCAAAACGTATGTGGACGAGCGCGTAAGGGAAATACATCAACTTATTAGCGACGGTGCTCCAGCGAGACGTGTGGAACATGACTTTCTTGTAAGCAAATGTGAACGTTTGGACACAGACATTGAAACGAGAGTGAAACAACAAGTATCACGTGTCTTCGCTGAAGAACGTGAAGATAAAGCAAATATTGTAAGTAAAGGTTATGTGGATGCGATCGTGAAAATTATACTCGATAGTGTAGACAAACGTTTTGATGATGTTGATGATATCGCAAGTCAACATTTTGTTCGCGATGAAATTAAAAGCAATGTGGACGAACTACATCATACGCTCATTAAAGCTATCGATATTCGTTTTAAAAACGAAGAACAAGTTGTACGCCAACATGTTGACGAACAAGTGTACGTTTTGAAGAATCACATGGATGAAGCGATTGCCATCGTTCGCGAACTCACTTATGGGGATAGTAAACAATTGGAACTACGAATAGAAGGACTAGAAAGAAAAATACAACAGCAGCATGTTACACTATGTCTACAAGAAACAGATGGTAACTTACCTTTTGATGAAAATCGTTTTCGCATAGTAAACTTGGGTGTTCCATTGAACGCTTCCGATGCTGTGAACAAAGACTATGTGAGCTATGCCATACAGCATGCATTTACTGACTTTAAACCTAAACAGGAAGACGATAAATCGAAACACCTTCATCAATCCGTTCGGAACTTCATCGTTCGCAAGATACATGAAATAGGATTAGTGCGGTCACGTGGTAGAGGCGCCCTCTTCGACTGCAGGCGATCACGAATCACAAATTTAGAAGATCCTTTAATCCACACAACAATATGTTAAGGATCATTTTAAAGCAAAGAAAAAATAATGTAGCATACTTTTAGAATAATATTGTATACTAAAAAAATACATCTAAAATATTTCTCTCTAAACGTTTTCTTTCATTGTCCTGAAAACCACATCCTTTCTCTCTTTCCACATTACTCTCCCGTGTTGCGTGGTGAGGGAAAATAACGTCAGAGGTGGGCGATGTGGTGAGGGGGATTTCTAGAAAGAACGTGCTTCGTCTCTGACGGTGTAGTCTCGCTTGAACCGTCGTCGAGGACGGTCGTCGCAGAGTCTATCTCTCTCTGTCTCTCTCGAGCAGATCAACGTTCAGGAAAGCAGTAGGGAAACCTTGTAAAAAATTGTATTGTCATGTTGGCATTTTTCAAAATTTTTCCTTTTCACATTTTTGAAAACCTTTTTGGAAACCCCCCTCTGTGCTTCGATCTTTAACATCATGTTACGCAATATTGCGTCATGCCTTTTGCTGCTTCACACCCCCTTCCCCTTCCTCCAACCCCTCTTTGTTCTTGTGCAGGTTTGCGACCTGATAAGGGGTGAGAAGGGGATAGCATGTAAAATAATGGAAAATTTGTTTCGAAAAACCCAACATACACGCTTGAAATGATCGTGCAGGTAACGGATTAATAACTCCTGGTACAAGCAGTCAACTCCTGCTGCCAGGTGTCTCTCGCGCCTGCGCAGTTCTGCTAAAGTGAGGTTACCGCTTAAAATATATGTTATATTTAATCAGTATGCGGTGGAGAACCGCTAGGCGACCATACGTGTTGCCGTCCTCCGCCGCCGTAAACAGTCGCTGGCCGCCTAAACACCTGAATAGAGGTAGTTCCCACTTATAACAAAAGGGCGCGCCAATTACCGGGTTGCCTCGAACCTAAGGACAAAAGACAATGGACCTTTTGACAAATGACGATCTTCGTCAGAATGTCAGCTGTCCTTCACGGGAGCCAGGATGTGACTGAAATACGTATTGTATCTTATTAAATTCATTTTTAGGTAATTTTTCCATATTGAAACAACTTATAACTATTCGCATTATTGAATAGTGTGAATTTACTTATTAAATTCAATGCATTATTGATCAAACCAATAAAAAAATTCTTGATAATGAAACTGTATTTTTTAGACCACCAATCAGATTAATTCTTCTTCAAACAATAAGTGGTTTTTTTTATTGATTCTTCTTCTTACTCTTGTTGGTGGATTGTTAGCAGAGGTTTTCTGTGTGCTGGAGAGGTGAACGTATTTGGAGCTCTTATGTTTTGTGTTAAACAGAATTGAAACTATAGTTTTCTGTGCCGTTTAGTAGGATAATGACACCGAACGCTTCATAGATTCACATTCAGTCCACAATATAAACAATACACTCATAGCATCCTCGGGGTATAACAGAAAGGTGGGAATGAGAGCAGATAAATTTAATAAAAAACGACCGATATCGGTCATTTGAGGGACCGCTGAAGCGAAATGACACCCTCATCGCCAGATAAGTACACGATCACCCCCTATAAGGATTAAACATAAGGGGCCGCTGATATTAGTAGTGACATTCTCGAAAACGTCAACACAAAGACCACAATCCGTCCGAATACAACTTGGGCATCTGTACCTGTTTGCGGGAATATGTAGTTGGACATCATTTCCTTTCTCTTTTCTCCGCTCACCGAGATCGTGGGTTTTCCGGCATTCTTTTGGGGAATCAGGAAAAGAGATTCAATTCCCGTCCGGAGGGATATACCGTGGCAGGCAGAGAACGCTGACGCGGTAGCCTTTCCGTTGTGCTTTCCGTAACTCTTTTGCTTCTGGTGTGAGGTGTTCGGAGTATAGTATTGTGTTTCCTGCAAGCGGTATTTTCAAGTGCAATTAAATCATGATACGTATTTTATTTTATATCCGTTGCTCAGTTTTGTTATGTGAGTCAGATAATTTTACCATGATAAAAGCGAGAAAGTTTGAGTCCTCTCATGCGAAGAAAAGAAGATTTGTAGCGCTATCATGCCGAAAGAAGGTAAGGTTTTTTTGTGTGAGGCTTTAGGGTTCGTCAACATCGAGGTCATTAGAGCCCACGAGAAGGTAAGTTGAATAAGTAATTTACATATCATAATTTTAAAATGTAAATCATAAATCTGTAGTACATAATATTCTTAAAATGTTGAAAATACAGAAAAGGAAGAAAATGTTTCGAGAAGTTATGAGAAATATTTAACAGAGAGCGTAAATAATGACCAAACTACCTTATTGTTTGTATGAGGTCGGAAACGAAATACATACTAGTGTATAAAGTTTTATGTTATCGTCGCGCGTCGCCTAAGTTACCAGATTATGGCTGCAGTAGATATAACGGAAGTAATATTTCTTATTATTAGTACATTCTAATGGAATTAAAGAAAGTAGTAATTATTATGAACCATTTATTATGTTCATGTTAAAACAATTTCTGTGAAATTTACGATCCTTGCACAGAACTTCATGCTGATTCAAATGTTATAATTAATCTTCAGGTGCAAAATTGTATTTTATAAAAACCTGATACGGTTTTAATACTCGCTTCTGTCTCCAGATAATGTCTGAAAGAATATATCATTGAAAAGCGAACAGTTACAGGCAAAGAATTAGTGGGCATTTGATTGAATATAATGTAACAGAACAAAACAGAACAAAGTATGTTCAGTTTGATGGCGCTCGACAACCATAATTACTTACAAAAGGGAACATAACAATCTATTTTCATTGTATTACATAATATTCTCTGTAATGTTCCTTTGCTAATAACAATGTGATGCTAATAAAACAATGCATAATCTTAGTATTTTCATTATGTACATTATCGGGAGATACCATGTGGAATGGGACAAAATTGGATCTTTATGTCTAAAAATTTTTTGTATATTGGTAGTACTATTGGTTTGTAAGAAGAACACAAAATTTAAGATTTTTCTGCCCACCAAATTTTGGTTAAGAACACTCCGTACTGAGTGAATTGAGGCAACCCCGTTGGCGGAGTATAATCGCCACTACTGTCTTTTTGCGAACATGATTGTTTTGCTGGACCTTCGTAAAAATATATCCATATCCACATGTGGGCTACTTTGCCTATGACCGAGCCACGCCGCCGTGAAGTCGGCAGCTGCCTAGTGAAGTTTTCAATTCTCGTAGGGACTAATTGCAGCTTACGTTTCCGTTCAAACCAGTAAAATCGTGTTATTTTGAAAAAAGCTTTAAATATTCTCAGGAACATTATTCAGGAATAGAGTAGATTAGATACGTATCGTATCTTCACACGTAACATATCTTTATAGATTTTTATCATGAATTTTGGTCGGATTTTTCGCGAGCCCCAGAAAAATAGAAAAGAAGGCGAAGTTCAACAAAAATTCGCATAGAGAAGAAATTTAGCACACATATTAAGGTCATCATTTCAAATGAAACATCAAGTCTTCATCCATCTCACTTGAGCTAAAAAAAATTATTCGAGGTCAAAGGTCACGTAAAGCGATTTTTCGGGAAATCTCTTCAACGACGCGTTTTAACGCACAAATTGTAATTATACATTTTATAGATTATAAAATGCCTAAAATAAAGTTTCTTTTTTTCCCCCTCCGAATCATCATTTGCAAACTAGTGCGGTTTAGAAAATGACGAATACTGTGTTGCGCCCTCAAGGCGGACAAGTGCGAGGACACGCATACACACTTACACTCGGTAAACTTAGTACGCTCTTTTATTTTCTAATTTAGTTTAATTTACGCGAACAACCCAAGAAAACGTAGTATGGCAATGTTTCGTTCTGTCACGTAATTTGCATCCCGCGAGGATGGTAAGTGTTGGTTCTGGTGTGAAATTTACTTTAAAATTATTCAATTATCGTACTCCTTTCCAATTATCGTACTCCGTTCGGATCAAAGAAATATTCGTTTTTGTTAATTTACATTAATATTTTAAGAATAGTCAGTTCCAAATTCCAACATACTATGAAAAACCTCTTCTAATAGAAAATTGGCCCCGCGAATTAAACATGAGCAACAGGACCTACCCGAGGGTACTAAAATTGTTATTACGTATTTGGATGAATGAGAAATATTCTTCATGTCGCGTCAATGCGTAAAAGTGATGCAAACACGTCCACATAAAGGAAGTGTTGACCTCTAAAACAAAGGTTGAGAAGGCAGTGTCCGGAGCGGGAGCTGATTGTAAGCTGATCTTTCTGTTTACGTAGTGAGATTTACGGTGACAGTGTCCGCATTTGAGCGGAGAATTCGTGGCTGGAACCAGGGTTCGTCATGAATTTCATAGGGTCAGTTTACTTAAAGTGAAAGATTTTTCGTTCCCTTCAAGTATGTCTATATAAAAATTTTGTTCATAAAATTGTGCTATATGTAGTGTCGATTTTGCACAGTTAATTTTCTTTCTTTTTTTCGGTTAACAGAATAATAATTAAATTAATAATTGAGGTTGGATGGGGGGAGGCTTCAGCCCCCGTAAGTGCAATTTTGTCCGTGACACCTGGATAGTCATTGGCATTGTAAGAAATAATAATTCAACAGTAAAATAATAATTCTTTTATTAAAAATTTATTTTAAAATATTTTTCAAATAACATAAACTTCATTATACAAACAAATTAAATCATCTTATCAAACTGATTATGAAAAAAATGTCTATAAATTCATTTACAAACATTTAACTTAAAATTATTCTTATAATGTATAAATCCGCCCGAGCGTAGCTCAGTATGCATATTCAAACGAGTTTTACACGTTTTTTTATATTTCAGGAAAGTTCATCTTCGTGAAACTGCAGATACGGCACATTTAGAAGGACCTGGGGTTATAGAACCTAATCCAGTGAAGGTCTGCGGTCGACGAATTGTGAACATAATGGATGTTTTTGATCAAATGAAACATTTAGGCAATCACGGACCTCTCGGATGCATTATCAATAATATGGTGTTATTACGGGAGAAGAGAGTCGTATTGAAATCTTGTTTCATTTTCAAGTGTATTTTTTGTAACATAGAACAATCTGTTTGGTCGGAGATCGAAGAGATAGAGGAAATGTGCATAAACACTGGCGCAGTAAGTGGAACCATCACCAAAGGTTGGAAGAATTCCTTTCAACTATGAACATACCCACAATGAGGGACAAGGCCTGTAGGAAGAATGAGGAGATAGTCCAGAAAGGACTAATGGAGACAGCAGCTGAGGAGATGAAGAAAGAAAGCGGCAGAGGAGGCGGCTCGACAAGCTGTGGACCTTGGGGAGTTGGGCAAGAAGGCAAGAACGGTACATCGCTCATCATTGTCGTTGCTGACGGTTCCTGGTGTAAAAGATCGTACAGGACAAACTGTAGTGGTAAGTTTACTTACGTAGTTTATATTATTTCTTGCATTTGTTTTCATACTGAAGGATTTATTATCAACTTTTTAGGAATCTTATTAAGTCTTACTTTTTTTCACATTCCTTGCATAATATCATCATTAGGAGAACTCACCTTCTTTTATATTATCCCCACATACTTGTTCATGTTCTAAGAATTGCCAAATACGTATTTTTACTTCTTTGCCCGTATTTTTTCATCTAATGCACAATAAGAATAAAATATTATTAGAGAACTGTAGTTGAAGAAGGAAGGTAATATAAAATATTTATGATGAATAAAATTTGTTTTCAAAGGGGTTTCCTGAACGATTTCTTATAAATATTGTAATGTGAATAAAATAGACAATAAACAACATTTCAGTATAATTATAACGATTTTTCAATCAAAATTATTTCAGTTCAAAATGATTCGAATGATATTGATATTTATGTTTGTTGATTTTTAAAACAATTAAAATGATTAAAATGGAAATGAAATATATGAACCATGTCACCGGATTTAAAAATTATTTTAATATATTGTAACCACTATATTAAAAATACTTCAATACACTGATAAATCTACAATCGTGAGGTATTCACATTTTGCAATAAGTTGGTATTAGTAAAGGAGAGATAACTATATATCTCAATTCAAAATATGCGAAGTATTTTTCTTTAGGAAGATTACGATAAATGTGTGTTATTTTATCTTAAATTTCAGAAAAAATCAAGTAATCATGTTTACAATTGAAATACCTACCTTTTCCAATGGTCTTCCAATTTTGATCATTTTTTTCACGAATCCAAAATAACTGTTGCAGAATAATTGACATAAAATTTTCATTACTCCTTTTCTGGTTAAAAAATATAAGATATTTTTTCATTCCTCTTTTTCAGGAAGAAAATGTTGGCTATCATACTAGGAAGGTGCTACTTGGGGGGTGAAGAATAAATATTGTACTCCATGTGCCAGAGCTGAAAACCAAGGTCTTTAAACCAACTCTCACACTTGCTTCAAAAACTGGGGTATTAGTCAAAGCTCTTCTAGTATGGAGGCAGCTATTATTGCTGATGGCTTTACCTCTATCGAGGAAATGTACGGTCTGAAATACGCTCGTCTGATAGCTGATGGAGACAGCAGCGTTTACAATAAAATAAGAATGACTAGGCCCTACAAGACCACAACCGCAGAGAAAATTGAGTGCAAAAATAATTTGCTTCTAAATTTTTGCAAAAAACTCTGACTAATATCTACCACCTCCAACCAAGTAAGGAGCACAATATATCTGAGGAAAAAATTGGTGACAGCATCTTGAGGTTGAGGACTGCTGTTACAAAAGCGACTCAATTCAGAAGAAGACAACAGGTTCCCATTCTAGAAAAAATAGAACAACTGAGATTTGATATTATCAATATACCAAGCCACGTGTTCGGTGAACACCAGCAATGTCGTGAAAGGGGATATTTCTGCCAAGAAACTCCTCAGAATGATCTCTCCAGTAACAACCTCGTCTCTGCAGGTCTGTACCAGAAAATCAGTGATGTGGTCTAGGACATCAGCCGGCACAGTCGCAGTCTCATCACTGATGTGACGAGCAACACCGTTGAGCAATACAACTCTGTCATTGCGAAGTATATCGGTGGTGAGAGGATAAATTTTGCTCTGCGGGGATCGTACCAAGGACGATGCACTTCAGCAGTAGTGCAGCACAACAGTGGTGATTTCCATTACCAGTTACATAAAAATATGTACAACTGTAGTTCTGGTTTCTTTACCAACAGCATAGGAATGAAGAGGAAATGGAAAATGCAGAAAAAGCGTGTAAATAAGAAAAGGAAGAGGTCGGTGTTTCAGACAGAAGATGGACACTACAGTTCTACTGCGCAGCAACCTGACTTAGAAGAAGATGTCATGGCTAGAGAAACTTCGGAATTTCTACAAAAGTTGAAGAAATCCTCAGAAGAAATTAGAAAAGTATAAAGAGAAACCATTCATCAGAGCGACTGTGGAGAATGGCTGGAAACTCGCAGAAATCTTCTGACAGCTTCTGTTTTTAGAAACGTCTGCAAAATGAAGCCGTCAACAAGCTGTGAATCCACAGTAAAACAGATCCTGTGCTCCACTTTCGACTGTGAGACTATGGTCTACGGGAGGAAGCACGAAGACGTAGCTCGACAGCAGATATGCGATGTAATTGGAAAGAGTTTTGAACCGTGTGGACTCTTCATCGACAAAGAGCAGTGCTTCCCATATGCTACCCCAGATGGCCTTATTGGAGAAGATGGGATTGTAGAAATTAAATGTCCGTCATCAGCCAAAAATATGACATCAGAAGAGGCAATCAAAGGAAGAAAAGTAACTTTCTGGAGAATAAGTAAATGTGGTAATATCGGTCCCGTCAATGAAAATCAAAATTATTTTTTCAAATTCAGGGACAATTGCACATAACAAACAGGGTATATTGCCTATTTTCTTTGTGGACCCCTAAGGGTACACAAATAGAGTGTATCGAAAGACGTGATGCATTTTGGGACACCAAAATGAAAAACAAGATCGAGCGGTTTTCATGGACCGCGTGTTCCCAGAGCTTGTTGACAAACGATTCAACCGTTCTATGCCCATCAGATACCCGTCGTACATCGCTGAGGCACAGAAAAGGTAGGAACAGACTAAGAGGAAACCAGAAAAGAGAACTACTTGAGGACTGAAAGTATTGCTGCCTACAAACTTAAGGTTCACTCATCGGCGATAGGGATATCGGTGATGATCAATATATAAATAAGATTCAAACCATCCCCATTCTTCTCCCCTATATACATAATTTTGAAGTTTCATAAAACTTTGCATCCTTAATGTATTATATGAGCGTTGACTGAAGTCTAGTTGCCAACTATTCACAAAGCTTGGAAATGTTTACTAAAGTAGTTCTTATTAATTAATTTCCGATGGAACAGTATTTCCACAGTTTTTGGTAAATTATTCTTATAAATGCCCCGTAAGGCATGAAAGTCTTAACATCATTGGTTTCCTATTTCCATTTGCTATGTTTTAGTATATTTTTTTCGCTGTGACAAGTAAATTCTACCGTAGATATAAATGCGAATTGAATCGGTTGATCTGTTTACTCAGAATCGCTGCGCACAGACGAATGGACAGATGGACGGACGTTATGCCAAAAATCACTCATAAAGAATCAGGTGTCACCAAAACGGATCTTTCAGTCGAAATTTCGCTTTCGAATTTTTCCACGATTACAATACTTTCTCATATACTACGTAAAAAGTATTTAGCTTATTCGAAATAATAATAATCACTCCACGTAGCGTCATTGGAAAATTCTAGTTTTGTTGAGTATACGTCTTATCTAGTTGATTGTTCTTTTATGAATAATGAAATAATTTTGTTTTATTATGAATAATTTTACACTCCTTTCGACGAAACAAACTGAATTTACTCGTATTGTCCGGAAAATTTCTTAACATTTTCTTGTCCCTACTACCTGAATTATATTGCCTCAAATAATACTTAACGGAATCTGTTCACAGTCGGGTCTTGAGTTTCTGGAAGTATAAATCGTGTTTCAGTACGTTCAGTTGTAATAGAAATAACATTCATTAAGTATCTGTTTATTTTAGTCTGACATTTTTCGTAGTAAGAATGAGTGAAATGCAGGAAAATTTCACAATATTTTAAATAAATCAGTGCCTAATAAAGAGACTTTTTATTTTAAAGTGATAAATACAAATCTTTTTTGAATGAAGTGAAAGAAGCTAAAGGTTAAAAGTTAAAAAGACAGTTCATTACAAACGATTGAAACGGTATGATGTTCTTAACATTAGCGGGGAAGAAAAACTCATTGCACCAGTACCTGCAGAAAAAAAGAAATTCTCTACTATGTTACTTTTGATGAGTTGTTCAGAGTGAAACACGAAACTCACATCGCTGTTGGCCATGGCGGAAGAACTCGTAATAATAATAATAATAATAATAGGGTTCTAATGACCTCGCTGTTGACGAGCCCTAAAGCCCCACAAAAAATAATAATAATAATAAATTTATTGTCAAAAAACAGTACAAACTGCGTATGACCACGTGGAGGAAAAAAAACTAATTTACTCTCCGGAAGCAAGCAAGGGACCATCCCATCAATTCCGATCAAGG
>NNCF01131566.1:2603-34086 GCA_002313205.1 Laupala kohalensis | reverse complement strand
AGCTTATTCCTTTCAACAGTTAACTACTCGTTGTTCCATTCACTCAGAATCCTTATCTTGATGGAATTTAAGTGATCTCGTTTTGGAATCGCGGAAGAAATCCACGCGATTCTTGAGGCATGCCGACTTTGCGAAAACGTCTGCTTCCTCATTTCCTCTGATTTCCACGTGTCCGGGAATCCAGCAAAACATTAGGATCTTTCCATCAATTTACAGTGAGAAAAGCACATCCTGATGATCTGGATCAGCTTATTAGCTGGATAAATATTCTGAATTGCTTGAAGGGCACTCAGAACAAATCAGGAAATGTGATCCGCACTTTGTTGATCGCAATGCTCTCAACATGGCGTAGCACTCAGCGGTGTAAACACTGCACAAGTCGCCTAGACGGTAGCCACAGGTCTCTCGGGGAAACACACGGAGCAGCCGACACCATCAGCTTGCTTCGAAACGTCGGTAAACACAGGGATACGGACCCGGTGTTTGCCGAGGATTAGGTGAAAGTATACCCTCAACATCGGAGCTGGAGAGTTCTTCTCGTCATGATGCAGAAGATCGAAAATAATCTTCGGTTTGTGCAAAGCTCAAGGAGGAGTATTACTAAAACATTGATTTAAGACATTAGGAGTGCGTATATTCAAGGTTTCCTTAATTTGTTTTCAACGATATCCAAAAGGTTTGGTTGCTCTCAGTCTGTTGTTGTAGAAACGCATGGAAGAATAGGAAGGATGAAACACCGCGTTGTGGACCAGATTGCACCAAGTGCACCAAGTTTGCAAGTGGCAAAAGTGTTGTAGCATGAGGAGTTGCCGCCGGAGGTAAAGAGATGGTTCGCCCCTCTCGGCATACAAACTCGGAATGAGACTAGTGCGGTAGACTCCCGTATCTTGTCGAATTCCTGCATGGCGGACGCTATCCTACTTCTTTAAATAACGTGCACGAGCAGAACTATATACAACGCAGCCATAATTGAGCCGAGATCTTATGAATGTTCGATAAAACTGGTGCAAGGNGGAGTAGCGATCAGCGCCCCATTCCCTGCTACTGAGGCACTTCAATAAATTCAGAGACTTTAATGTTCTTGCTCTTAGGTCCGTCAGATGTTCAATCCAATTCAGTCTCTGATCAAAGATTAGATCTAATAATTTTACAAAAGGATAGAATTTTAGATCTTGTTCCCCAGGGAGAGGTGAGGTTCCGCCAGAAGGCTTGGTCTCCTACTGAAAAGAACACAGCGTGTTTTCTCAGCAGAGAAACGAAACCCTGTCGTTTTCGACCAGTGGTATAATCTTNCTCCGCACCTGTGACACTCTGTGATGAACAAAAGATAGCAAAGTCATCGACAAAAATAGAGTGTAAAACACGATTCTTTACAGCAGACGTTATGCTGTTTATGGCCACTGCAAATAAGGTCACACTGAAGACTGAGCACTGAGGAACACCGTTCTCCTGAAGAAGGAGATCCGAGGTGTCTCTTCCAATTCTATAGAGGAAGGAACGCTGATCTAAAAAGGACACTAGCATCAGAGGGACACGTCCTCTAAATCCCCAGACATAGAGTTGGTTTAAAATGCCTTGACGCCAAGTAGTATCATAAGCCTTCTCGATGTCAAAGAATATTCTGATGACGTTTTATCTTCGGACGATAGCATCTTGAATTGCTGTTTCCAGGAGGAGTAAGTTGTCAGCGTGTCGAAGAAAGGAAGAAAGATAAAAAATAAGAATAAAATAAGAAAATGCATGGATCCAGAGAGAATAAAACCCCAAACGCATATTCTTTTAAACAAATAAGAAGAATGTACATGGAGCGCAAAAGCGAACAGTAAAATTAAAAACAAAACAAAAGGAACGCAAAGGCGAACGGTAAAAACTAAGTGTCTTCTCCTTTATGAGAATCTTAGTAAACGTGCAAACAATCTTGGTTTGCGTGACCTTCTATTATAATATAATCAAAATCTAAATGCTGTGTTCAAAATCTAATGTGGTTGTCGATGATATCCTTGAACAAATTCTGTGCATTACGGACTTTGAAATGTATAATGTAATTTATCAATTAAAGTGAAATGTCGTCTCTTATATGTGTAGTTTGATATAATATGACTTATTACGGTTTCGTTTACTCATTCGCCGTCCAGAAATGATAATATAATCTACATTTTTGGGTGTATATTTTGAACTTTTTCTTCTACAACGAGCATTATTTGTAACATTGAAATAAATGTAAAATCGTTCGTCAGTGTTAAAACCTAATTCAAATAGATAAGCAACATCCATTTCTTTTTCTTTTTAAAATAATGTGACAGACGTCAACAATAAAAATACTCCTCCTCAAAGTACTCCTCTTAATATTAGTCTATTTACAATATATTTTAGTGTCGTTATCGCTCATGATTACTAAACAATAATACCAGCATTTCGAAGTTCATTTTCTGTTTGTATAATTTCTCCTTCGTTGATTGATTGCCAGCCATTTTTGATGCGTGCAAGACGACACTGAGACGTTGAACGAGCTTGTTAGGATCGCGCCAGTATTGATAGGTTGGTGTGGTAACAAAGCGTAGTCCTTTCCCTCGTCGCGTACGAATTGTCTGTTTCTTTTTATGAAGTAATAGTGGTTGAATGACATGTTCATATCTCCACTGATAAGCTCCGACAGCCTTTCGCAAAGGAGACGTTGGAGGTTGAAAATCTCGGTAAATTCCAGTTTCTTTAAGAATATCTCTATACCCTTCTTTGTCTGTTGTCTTAATAATTTGCATGGCTGGTTTTTTTTTTCAAAAATAAGACGTAAGAGGTCGCCGGTAAGAGGATATGTTTTATCGTCTATGACTAAAGTATTATTTGTTTCGTCAAAAACTAACGTTTTCCAACCCACACGTATTGTTTTGTCAAGATTTATAATATCAAGAGTAAAGTTGATCAGTCATATTTGATTTAAGTCGATTTATATAATAATTCCAATTTCTTAAACAATTTATTTTTGTGGAGAATCGTATGCAGAATCAGTAGTGGTAACTGACGAGGTAGGAGATAGCGGGTGCGCTGCTTCAGACTCGTCTTCTTTTTCGTGCGATAGACTATCATCGCATGAGTTGCTTTTTGCAGGCAGTTCGTAGTCATCCTCTGCTTGTGTTCAAAACGAATAAGGCGTTGCTTCTGCTTCGTCGTCTTCGTGGATAGGAAAGAATTTTCGAGAAACAGTGGCTTGGCTCGTTGGTTTGGCACGAAGAAGCAGTCGTTTATCGCTTGATATTTGGTCATAAGAATAACGAAGAACCGAAGATGCAATTTGAGACGTGTTAGGTTGTTTTGTGGTTTGAATAGCTTTAACAACCGGTTTCGTTAAATACTCGTCGAGAAAATGGTCTCGTTTAGATTCAGTATTACGCAACACTTTAACCTTGAATCGAACGTTTGCGCGAACGTGAGCTACTTCTGCAAAAAACTGTTGTTTCTTCAGTTTAGATGAAGAGGGCGAAGAAAGCGATGAGATATTTCATTTTTTTCTTTTATTCTGCAATAGAACTTTCTTCTTTACTTTTTTGAGAATTTAATTTTTAAGCATATTGTTTTTTGAAGAACATTGCTATTTTGCGCTATTATACATCCACCCAGTTTTGTTTATAATTTCATAGTTGTCGCAACGCCTAATGCGGCAGCGCGTTCGCCTAAAGTTGCATCTTTAGAAACTACACGCGACCATGCCGTGTCTGCCAGAGTTTGATCGGCAATTTTTCGGTCATTTCCATCTTTATGAACGCGATACGCTATATCGTGCGTTCTACAAGCGCGATCTAACAAATGAATACCTCGATCACCTCGGGAAAGTCGTTGCTTCAAGCGTGTACCGGGTTAGTGAAATTGATAGTTTGGGATATGTAATTAAAATGGCAGTTTATCTATGGCGGGATTAACCAATCGTCCAATGATGCCTCTACCGCGGTGGCGTCGAACAGAATATCGTAATCGTCTAGAAACCATAATAACTAATGATCGGTTTATTTACATGCCATACTTATATAGGTCTGAAGTTGTTAAAAATGATCAANCGATCATTATCTATGTTTCGTGTTTTGTCAATAACAAGAAATACAAAAGGTTTAATTTCCAGTACGTGAAAACAACTTTTTGAATGTATCAAAATTATGATAGTCTGTACCAACATGCTCTTTAAAAATGCATTGTAAATTATTGTCGTCCTGTCAAAGATTTATTAGAATATTAAAATATTGCCTCATACAAGTTGTTTAGGTATTTTCGTGTAGGTTTGACATAGTTACGCAGCGTCGTTTCGTTCATGACGACCAGCTGCAAAATAAGCCTTAATACAATCTTGTTTTTCAGTCGCCATATCTTCGAATACTAATACACTATTAAGGGGAGCTTTGCAAGGTAAAATAACGTTTTCATGTTGCGAAAATATACGTAAAGGGCAAATATTTTTCATGACATGTTTTAAATCTTGTACATGGGCTGCGTTTCTGAAGTTGTGTATCAGAATAGGTTCTCAAATTGAAGTCCGTTGCGTATCGTTATTAATGAGACAATGACATTTGTCTTCCCACAGCCTGAAGGACCTATAATTAACTCTCGGACGTTATTCGGCAAGAGCGGACTGTACCGGCCAATGGAAATCGTTCTGCTCTGTGCCGAGCTAAGCTAAGATATTACGTACGGGTAGCTTGAGTGTTTGTTATACGACGTCCATGTTTCAAATGCGAACAAAATACATTCACCATTCGTTTATTGTCAGAAGAGATATTATTTGCATACAGAACATGAATGGATTTGGTCGTCCGGTGTATAAATCGAACGCTTTCTTTTCGAAAAATTATGCTGATAAAATATTGAATGAAGAATGAAAGAAAAGAACATTCCCATCGATGGCAATGTTTTAACGAGCGCCGATGGTTTAACGTTTAACGCGCGCGAACGTCAACTTAGAAATCTAGATTTTCTGAAAGAGGGTTTTGACTTTGCAACGAAATTATACACTGACCAAGATATAGAACGTATGCAGAAAGAACTACTCGACTATTTTGATAAAAATGTTATGTAATGGTTAAAGAAAAATAATTTGATTGGTGATGGGAAACGTCGCATTACAAACCTTTTAGATCCCCAATTCGCGAGCGACTGCGTAACGAAAAGTTATTTGGACACAAATTTTCCTTTCAAACGACCCAAACGTGGTTACTTTAGCGTCGGGTATAAAAGATGAACAGATCTCGGGGATCCCGTGGAAGAGGACAGCGCTGTCACGGAAAGATTCGCGACGCAACGACGACATTCACAAATTTAATACAAGTTACAGGCGATAATGTAAGAGTGAAATTGAATAATATGTTAAAAGAACCATCATTCTCCTGTACTATTTTAAGCGATTTAAAGGACATAGATCGTGAAAGCGGATAGTACACTCACATGGAGATAGGGATTTTGTGATATCCTTTAGCGGAACAATACGTGCATTGCTTCATTCTCCCAAAAATCGATCAAAATAATTTTTCATACCTCAACATGGCAAAAGTTAAGCTATTTATGAGTTTATTACAAACGATATGTCTTTTCACGTGACAGAAGGTGATAAAATACGATTTAAGTTTGAAGAAACAACCGGTGTTGTTACGAAGAAAAATTTTCCGGCTTTGTTCATTGTGTTTATGTGTCGTATAAAATAAAGTGGTGGGATTAAATCTAGTTAGTCGTTTCACGGCTTTCAAGTTATTAAGATATAAGCTTTAAACACGACCAAACACTACGCGTCGATGCTCGCGACGGTTGCGTCAACGTTGTTAAGCGCGTCCCACGCATCTTCCTGCCTTTGCTTCCCCCTGATTGGGTGCGATGGGTGCGCTTGCGCAAAGGCCGTAAACAATGCTAAAGCTGCGAAAAGAAATCTCGAAGAAATTGTTCGACTCAATAAAGCTATGGAGGGAAAAGGTTTACGACGTCGACGAGATCTTAAAAAGAAAAGAAAAGGGAAAAAATTAAACGTTCCTAGACGTGTACTCACTCACAACGAAGTTTATCATTATGCAAAAACCGTTGAAAATACATTTTATAGGTTACATTAGTTGGCAGTGCCCTTATTTACGACAACGTGTATTAATAACGTACAAACACTTTAATTGTTCATACTTTTACATAACGTTTCCGGGATGTATGTTCCCCCTCTTCAGATGTATTTTATATTTTCTGAACACTTATGATGCATGCGTATATTGATTCAAAGTTGTGTTGAACCTATTAAAATTATCCTTTGCTATGTTTATCTATTTGTGGGTCATGCGGTTGTAGCCTGTGTGCGGCATTCGGTGCTATCCTCCAACTCTGATCTACCGAACTGAGACCCATCAGCACTTCTCCAAAACAGACGCATCAATGCCACTTGTTCCTCACCTCAAAAAGCTTGAAGTGGATAAGAAGAGGCAACTAAAATCGGAAGTGATGGTGTGTGAGACGGTATTTGCAAACCGAGATAAGAATATTGTTTGTATTATAAGTTAATAAAAACTGTATTCTTTAAGAAAAGTTGTAAAAAACACTTTTTAATCCATTATATTGTTTTTTAAGGAATGTAAACCTGCATTTGTTAATTTGCTTTTACGAATGATCTAGTAATGTTACCTTCTGATGCTGCAATGAAAATTGGTATCTAACATATTGTTCAAACTAGCAATGTTTATTTCATCAGGTTTGTGCCCCATGATCTGGAAAGTTTGAAATGTCTTGGATATTGTGCGGTGGAGACTGCACAGTAGCCTGAAATGTAGCATTATGGCTTGCTATTATCCAAATCATGTCACATCATAACTATTTTTTCTAATGTATTGGTTGGAGAGTGGACTTATTTTGTTGACATGGGTCTTGTTACTAGTTGTGAAATGTAAATAGATGCAATATCTAATTCAGAAGCTGTTCAATGTAGAACCAAAATACAATAATGAACCATTATTAAACCTGAGAATAGATAAAACTTCATAGTTCTTTCAAGTTATCAGTATTCTGTACTTGTCATTCATAAATTCAATTACTTTTTCAGTTTGTATCATAGCAATAAGTTTGAGTTATGGTACTGCACTAAGAAATTAAATAACTAGCGGAACTTAAATTTAGTAAATTCACTATTTTTCTGTGGTCTATTACAACAACCTATCAAGAAAATTATGACTTTGTGGTTCATTTCTGACTTAGTAAAAAATAAAACTTTGTACTTTTCAAATCTTATTTAATCACCTCCTTTTTTGTCCTGACTTGATGAATAAATTATAAGTACCATTCCACTTGTCTTAATGTCTAGATCAGGAGTTTTCAATAGACAAAAAAATACAAAACTTAACCATGCAATAGAGATGCTACTGAATTTTCACGAGCAATTTCAAGTTATTATTCTCATTTTTTTGATACGTGTGTTTTGTCAAACTTTTTAACTAGCAATATCACAAGCACATGGGTTAACACCTCTTCGTGAATTCAACTAATAGGCTATCATTAATTTTTAAAGATATATTAGTGAATATTGAACAGAAAATAACAGTTCAGAACATAAATTTTATCATTATGGTACCAAAATTATACTACACAGAAAATCAATCACCTATCCCAATTACTTCCTAAAAAGTTAAGGAAATAGGAAATTGAAATATACATTAAACAAGAATTAGACCATAATTATTTTATTTACTCTAATATACAAGAGGGTTGTTAAAATAATGAAAAAATATGTCCCTGATTTTCACAGCAGAATTAGGGGGACATCCCATCATTTGTCTTGTGAACTTCTCCAAAACAGACGCATCATTGAGATGTCTCTCAAAACCTTCTTTGTCTCACACACACTTCACTATCTGCTCTGCTAACGCCACGTCAGTCTCAATATAATTTGTAATAAACCTCCATTTGAGTGCAAAATTCCAAACGCACATTCAACACTTTTTCTCATCAANCCCTTTGCACAGTTTATGCACAGTTTAAATCCAGCAGAGGGTACACATCATCAACCAGAAACACGCATGGTGCTTTCACTTGAGTCTGGAAGTTCTGCAGGCGGTAACTTAACTTCTACCGATTCAACCACGAAAGTAAATTACAAGCCTGAAACATACTTACAAATGGATGCATTGTGATAGATGCTACTGGTAGTATAGCAAAACAAATAAAAATCAATTGTGACAATTCTGAGAGCAGTGACGATTTTTTTAATATTTTATGAATGTGTTATGCATACAGAGAATTTGGGTGAATTCAACCAATTTCCTGTTTCTCAATTATAAACAGAATGTCAAACTACACACTGCATTAAGTTTTGGTTGATGGAATTTATTAGGCTTGATGCCCACCCCTATGTGAAGTTGTGTGTGATTCGTCAAGAGCGTTGCTTCTTGTGGTCATATGTACTTTCACAAAATATAAATACGTTTCTGAAATCACGGATTTAAGTAAAAGTGGTCCATTACCAGAAACGTACATATGCATTGACGCAGAACACATCATGAATATTTGTAGAAAATTTTTAAAGAGAGTTCAGAAAAGCGTAAGGAATCTATATTTAACTGCTATATCAAAACTGATCATGTGCACAAATTTTGAGGTGCTGGAGATATTTTAATTCTAATACTTATAATCTGTTGTACATTTTAACAGAAAAAAGAAGATGGTAGTACATCAAACTGTTCCAAAGCAAAATGAAAGTTGAAATCAATGTTAATTTGTGCTGAAGACTTGGACAGTGAGTTGTACAGCTATTTCACAAATAACGATGACATGGATTCAATTTTACATAAGGTTTATAGTAAACCTGATCAACAAAGGGATTATGGTAAGATATTATATGTTTGTTAAATCACTCTTTATGCATATGACGGCTATTTAATATGAATTTTAATTTTTTTATATTATGAGTATGTTTAAAAGAAATATTTACGATTATATACTGAAAAATTCGAAGTTTCTGAAAAATCATTGAAACAGGAGAACAATAGATCAATGTATATTTAAAAATCCCAAAAGGGCACATCACTCACTTAATACAGATGTTCCACCTTGTATATTGGATATGAATGTATTTACATGCTATTAACCAGTATAATTTGTGCCTGCAAAATCACTTTTTTTTAAAAATTTATCATCTTAAGTAAATAAGTATACATTCAAATAATTGTTCCTTTAATCCTAAAAATAAAGAATACATATAATGATTTTAGTTACATCTTCTTATTATATAATAGTGATATTAAGTATATTTCAATAAATTTTAAGGTTTTAATGTCTTTATTATTATCATCTTTCAGAAGAGAGAGATTTAGTATTAGAGGACAACAGCACTTGTTGAGGATGGGCTACAAAATTTGATGAAGTTGTGAAACAACTTAGTAATGAAGGAGGAAAAGATGATAATGCTCATTACAACGAAAAACTTGCAGAAAAATTGATCAAATACTGCAGCACTTTATATTTATGGACGTCAGTATGTCATGATTGTTTCACATTTGAAAAGATTCCTTCATTCAGTGCTTTGGTAGAAACCGATTTCAGTGACATCAAAAATTGTCTATTTAAAAATGTGACTGTCCCATTAGAGTCGATGATTTTGTAGATGCTCATATATCTTACATCAATGATAGAAACAAAACAGTTGGAGGAGAGACTTACCAACATGACGAGAATTGTTCAAGCTCTTATACTGTCAGGAAATGAGTGAGTACTGATTTGATAGTTAATCACTATTCAGATGCTTATGAAATCATCTACTCAAAGAAAGATGACGGAACTCTCTAGGTAACAAATACGTGCTTTGAAATTCTGATGTTAATAAATAATGATAGAGTTTCAGCATACTCTGATTAACACTCCCAATCATTGTATGTACTTTTCATTATATTTACTCATAATATCAATAAAGTAATATTTAAAGACAAATGTCATAAAATAAATTTCTACGAAAAAGACAAAAACAAATTTAATTGTCTTACTCTTTCAAAACCTAAATGGTAAATACATGTTTTTACTACATAATTGAATTGTTTACGTCACAAACTATTCAATTTCAAAGACTGTCAATTTCAGAGAAAGGAAGTTTAATAAATAATCAACTTTATTGTTTTTTTAATGGGGCTTCAACCAACAACAAGGTCATTAGAACCTTTAACTTTATTGTAAAAAAAAGCAGTTGCAAACTGCATATGCCGACATAGAGAATAATAAACTAAGTAAAGTGCAGCATTGATTGATTGGTTGCCACACAAATCATGAACTTAAACATGGAGGCCACTCACAGAAAGAGGATGACGCTGGAATGATTTCAGCTCTAAAATAATGGTTTATCCTAGAACTAAAATAATAAGTCAATAACTCAACCTCACTGTTTTGGCTCTTGAATTTCTATCAGAAATTAACAATTCAATTTGATGTATTCTTAAAATTTGACTACAAAGATAAATATAATAACATATTAATGAGATTAATTCTTTTTGCAGACCACTGACAATAAATGTCTAGCATGCAGTTGGGGAGACAAGACTTCTACACACACATGTAAATACTGCAAAGTCTTTGTGCATGTCTTTGAACCTTGTTCATAAGAAATTCCTGGAGAGAATGAATGCTATGGACAAAAACAAATTTGTTCGTGACCTGCTGATGACATCCAGGGAGCATGAAAATTGGAGAAACAAAGGTGAACCCACTCCAAAAAACAACAACAAAGAAATGCCAAATACATTCACAGGAAATTTGTTCCAAATGAATTTTCTGAACAAATAAAAATCAATAAATTATCAGTGCTAAAAAGTGGAAGCATCAGTGACATTGAGGCAGTCGTATTAAATGATGGCAAAAAATACATGCTTGCAAACACAAGCACCTTTGATGCAGTTTTCAATATTTTTTGGTATGTGCAATAGACTTGTTTATTGTGCAATAGACTTTCCATTAAACCAAATGATTCAAGATGGCAAACTGGAATCACTTCAAACACACAAAAACAGACAGCCTTAATTATTAAGAGATGCTCCCAGTACTTGGACAGAAGAACTGCCCTGCAATATTTATTTTTTAAACACTGCATCATCTGTGAACACATTTTGTGACTATTTCAATCAATCCCAAGAGTTATAGGGATTGTAAAGTGAAGTTGTGTGAAAAATAATATAATACACTTACCAACCGTTTGTATTAGAAATGCTTTACTCAATTCTGATGATATAGACAAAAGTTTGTGCAAATTGTAAATGAGAAAAAAATAACACAAGTTAGGTAAAATGATTTCATTATTTTTAGATAACTGATGTAAAATTGTAAATTATATCCCAACATTCATGTCCGTAAATAGTAGAATGGTATCTATAATAAAATTAAATGTTGCCAATGCATTACAGTGAAACCATTGAATTTCTATATACAATTTCTAAGAAGTAAACTCAATGGTGAAACTTACATTAATGGATACTTCTCAATAGCGTATATTTTGCCACAGAGGACATTTTTTCACTTCCATCCATTAAAATTTATATTTTTACTAACTTCCCTAAAGCAGAAAAGTTTCAAGGTCCCTTGATGTCAATTACAGAAAAAAATCATTGTATTAAATTAAATATCAGGATTATAGTGATGGCATCTATTTTTCTAATCATAAACATTTTATACATCCAAGTCCATTTATGATATTCGATGTTGTGATGAACTCTCAATCAATGGCCAACCAAATCACATTGCACAAAATTCCCAACAAACTTTCCTTTAAATTCACAAATAATAAATATTATATATGCAGAATTGTGCAATATGTTCTATTTAACCCGTGTCAGTCTTATTTCAATGAAGAGGACATCAGACACTACAAAACCATCATTAAGTGAATTGACAATGAATGGTATCAAATTGATGAAGTGAAAAGGAAATCAAAGAAGATACAACCTAAAACTAACATAATTCAAAACCTTTTGTTTTATGTGAAAAGAGATTAGAAAGGTAGAAACTATTATAGAGTAAGTTTTTAATTGTTGAATACAACACACATTACTTAAAATGCATTAATCTACTTTTCTTCCAAATTACAATCCAAAGAAGCAAAAATTGCAGATAAAAGATTTTTAGTAGGTTCTTGATGAACATCACATGTGACATTCGTTTATGATTAATGAAAGTAATTCACATCTTTCAGAAGGATAGATACACACTAATGACTGTCTGTACTATTGATCAGTTGGGCAAACACTAACATTTGTTAGTCCAGTCATTCCGAACATTATAATACATGTAATAATAGCCCGTGAATGTAGTACATGTAATAATAGCCTGGGATAATATTTAGTACTTTTTTCTTATTTCTATTTTTTTGTTGTGTTTGCCTTTTGGGTGTTAATTCGGTGGTGAGACTTTAACCTGGTATGAAACACATTTTGAAACAATGATTTCTGAAGTCTCAGGTCAACACCTCGATTAGTTTGGTCATAATATTTTCTCTAAACGTGACAAGTTAAAAACAGTATAAGGAAAAGTGCTATATGTCAAGATATTTTGATGAAATTTGAACCACGGGTTTGTTGGATTCAGAGGAGAATGCAGTTTGATTTGAAGAGGGAATTTTGGTTACAAAAGTTTGTAAACTTTGTAGCTTAGGTAATGTTTATTAGCTCACAAACATTTAACTGTGGAAATGTAAGACTTGGACAGGCGTACTCAGAAGAACTTTTTCTTTTAT
Organism: Laupala kohalensis; assembly: GCA_002313205.1. Classification (NCBI taxonomy): domain Eukaryota; kingdom Metazoa; phylum Arthropoda; class Insecta; order Orthoptera; family Trigonidiidae; genus Laupala; species Laupala kohalensis. Next base: position 21,383 of record NNCF01131566.1, on the reverse strand, counting down.
TGTCTGGGTATAGGTTGTCACAGAACAAATTTCCGTTTTCACAGAACATAGTAAAAAATGATTGTTTGTAAGTCTGAGAATGTTTAAGATAGAAACATGCAGTTTTCCAGCATGCTTGATTCATGAAAAGAAAGAGTTAAAATTCCACCCAACGTCATTCATTAAATGTAAAACAATAAATAGTAGAGGCAGATTTTATATAGACTCGTTACGCTCTTGCCTAGGGCAGCATTTAATGAAATAATAAATCTTGAATTTAGTGTTAATCAATAGTTACACTTAAAAAACAATACTTTCTAAATAATCTATATATTGCAAGCACATTCAGTTAAAATTCAGAATAAGCAATCCATTCAGTTAAAATTCTGTATAGAGCAATTTTTAGTTTATGCAATATTTTTCTTAATAAACATGAAATTTAAAGATTCATGTGCTTGAATGATGTAAAATTTAATTATTCACATTTTTCTTCTTTAAGCGGAAAAGATATTTCAATGTCAGGTAAGTTTGAAAAGTTCCAGTAAATTTCATTAAAAAAAGCACAGAATTGTGTTTTGACTGCCGAATATGACAATCAACCAATCCAAACACAAAGTTAGTTACTTATTCAACATAGAATCAATTGTTCTTCTATTCTTGCGATGGTAAAATTTTCGCTAGGAAGCATGGTTTAGTATATGGAATTGAAAAACTAAAACCAAGTTGATTTTTTATATTTTTAATAAAAATGTTACCACTGACGATGCAAGCACAGACTACTTTAAATTATCCTCCACTAAAGGTATTAAAACTTTTTCCAATTTTCCCCAAATAACGAGTTTGAGAATAAAAACGGGCTAGGTGCACAATAGCCTTGTTGGATTGTGCGCATGCGCGAACAGTGACCCCCTTCTCACTTATTGTTCATACAGCAATAACGTGGAAAGGGGACGGGACTGCCCCCCTCCACTTTCAACAATCTGCAAAGAATTTCATTGCTGAACTCGCCCTCTATACATCCTGGAAATGTACTTATTTCATTGATCTTATTAAGATTAGTAAGATGATATTTGTAATACATTGTTAGCTAACATAACATTCCATGTGAAATGGACAATCAAAAAAACGTCAGTCTTTAAAAGTATTTTTCTGAGCGAGTTATACCTCAGCAATTCCTTAACACTAAACGTAAGTGGTTTTCAACCAATGCCTAGTTGCTGATGTCAATTTTGAAAATTGAGTTCTATGTGTTGTTCGGTTTATTTGAAGAGCAATAATTAATATTGTGTACATTCATATACAAATGTCCCCTAACTTTTTCGTTCCTTCTCTGGGAAACTGGGTGGAGCAAATGAAGTATTGAAAGTTAGAGCTTTAAAAGATGTTTGAGTTTTCATATCATTTCATCTTCCATCTTTTTCTTATAAAGATAACACAATTAAAAAATTAGCTCAAGTAAAAAGGTTACTTGACTCATTTACTTGAAAAGTTGTTACTGGAATACTGGGATTAAAACTTCAGTGTGCTTACATGTCTGACCAAGCATAGACAATATTTGTAAGGAATTGTACATTATCGTATACAATTCATAACTGTTATGGTGTCCTAAATACATAGTTAATGCAAAATATAAAACACAGTGAAACTTACTTCCAACTAGCAGATAGGGGAAAGTAATATCTGTCATATATCCAGGTAAATAAAATAGACTTGCTAATAGCGTCTTTTGCCAGCATCCTTACTGGCCGGATAGCACAGCTCGAATAACTTATCTGTCTGGTCAGGGTAGATTGTCTTTCACCCTGCTCTATATGTTGGATAGCACTCTACCCGAGAGGTAATGAGGTAATTGAAATATTAGATAGGAGAGTGGAAAAGCATTTTTGGGATGAGTGAACTTCAACATGGACGCCTTGGAGGCTTATTTTGATTAGTTCTTGTTTTACTTGGCCTGTTAGCTTATTATATTGTTTGGAACTAATCTTGCACCTGCATTTTTGGCAATTTGTTCAATATTATGAGAGAAAACTGGACTTTTGCCAACAAGTACCTTTAAGAAATTAAACTTATGAATCTGTGCTTTTGGAGTTCTTCAATTTGTGTAAATTCTCATTGTACAAGGAAAGCTTTCCATAATGATGTGACGTCTATGTTGATCTCATTTCTGTTGCTTCTGGGAATATGATCTTATCACCTAAGAAACTGATAGGTCATAAATCGCTAAGTGTCAGATTTTGTTTCATTTTTAATATAAGCAGATTCATTATTGAATCTATTGTTTTACATTTACAGATGTCCGTAAGTGGTTTTTAAAACACTAATTTTCCTGCTTACTAATTAATCCATGAACATCTTCATTTGAGATTTCCCCACGACCCTGTGAATTGAAGAAATCTGAGAATTAATTGGTATCTAAGTTTCTTCATAACACTTATTTTCTGTTATGCCTTTCTGTGTGGATTACAAACTATTTTTATGGTGACTTCCATGAAAATGATTCGATTGAAATTATAGAGAAGATTGTTTATTTGGTTTCCATATTATAATGTAGACCCTCAAACTTTCATCAAATTTAGGCTTATCAAACACAAGTTTCATAAATATAAATGTAGGGAAGGGTTAATATATTTAATTCCTTAAATAAAGGTTTACAAGTGATTCGGGGGTGAGATTTAAAAATTATCTGAACAATCCTCTTTTGAATTCTAAAAGTGTGAACACTCTGCCCAGATTTGTTGATATCTATCTTTTAAATAGGAAGTTAGCCATTGATGTGCAAGTCCACGAACACCAAAAGATGGTAATTTTGAAAGGAGAATTTTGTGATCAANTGTTTAATACCTGTCTCTTATACACATCTAGATGTGTATAAGAGACAGGTAGTAACCCCTCCCCCCCCGGGAACTTACATCTAGCTTGTATGTATTGTTTCTAGGTGAATTGTTTCGTGCACCACCAGTATTATGCTAGGTGAATTGTTTCGTGCACCACCAGTATTAGTGCAGAGCAAACTCTTTCAAACTAGACTGACAAAGGGGGAAATGTGTCCTGAAACATGTTCTGACCATAAGGTGTGAATATATAGTAAAATATAAATTTATTATCAAGACTTTTCTTTATCAAATTCCTCAAAAATATCACAGGTAAGTACATTATGTCTCCCTCATGATACACTCTCATTTTCTGCCTTCTCTGCTTAGAATTTCCTTCTCTTGTCCCTCTGGTCCCCCACGTCGGTGGCCCAGAATAGAGTCCATAATTAAAGTTGCCCACCAGTGCTTGATCGATATACCCGAGGCAATGATGATACTTCTCATAGTGGTCTGAAAAGAGGAGGGCAATACTAATATTCCAAACACACTCTCTTGAGAAATGAGAATAACATACATCTTACCGCAGTGAGAAAAGAGTGAGAACAAAGCCCTGCATTGTGGAAGCTGCAATGATATTAACTGGTGTCATGCAAAAATACACCTTGTAGACAATCACAAGAGCAGCTGACATAGTTATTCCCCAGCCTGCTTCTATACAAACAGGGCATAAACAAATAACGACTACTGAATAAAATTGCTACTACACATTATGTAATACACAACATAACATGTGAAACATATCTAGACAACATTGATATATTTACATATTTATAAAGAACAATAATCACTACACCAGAATGTGCAATTGTATGGGTACAGCAATTTTTCTATACTTATCCTTACTTACAAAAAATTCACCTCCAGTTCTTGGTTCAGTAATAGTAAGATTATCCTTACAAACCAAACATTTCTGTGCTTTTTTTTCAATATCTCATGATTGCAATAACCCCCTAAATAATATAATATAGGGAAGCATTCATTATATATTGCAATATTATCATCAGAAATCATAATTTTACTTACAATTTGACTTATGTTGATATTGAACACTTGCGGTTACAGAAAACCTCTCATTTCATATGTTTCCATGAGGCCCAAGGCAGATGATTAATTTTTCAGGCCAAATGAGTTCTGAATTCTAAGTTTTTGTTCTAGCTTATACAGTTGTCTTAATGATACGGAGAAATGGCCACCAGCAAATCGTTCCACAACCTGCTTTCCAGACCATCTCTTCATATATTCTTGGCAAAAAGTACACAAATTTATGTTAATATGCACAACATTAATGAAACTCAAAGAAAAAAAAACCCCCTGTATTGTTGCAATGAGAGCAGTCATAGTTTCTTAGGAAAGAGAATATTGAAATTATTTACTTTTCAACATATGGCATAATTCCAGAAATATTTTCAATTACTAAAACCTCTTATCAGATTTAAAGGATGAAATAAGCATCCTGAAAATACTGTTCAGTTGCAAGCTTTTTCACATTAGTGTTCCACCATTGCAGAATGATTTGCATATTGTACAGTGCTGTCACTGAGTCAAATTATTTTCAGGGCCAAGATGTTTCAACCAAAAATAACATTTTAATTAAGTATTTTAAAAACTAAATTAACATTTTGCCCTTCCAATGAAACGAGTCAAAAGACCTTCCAAGTTAATCCGTGGCAATAATGTACAATATTTTCACAATCATTTTGCTCATCAAATGAGGGATAGTGCTTCGTGTAATTGACACTTTTATTATTCAACCAACTATATAACACAATATATAATATGCACTGAGTCAAAAGAGTCCTCTACTCAGATCAGCTTAAACTTTTGTTCTCCTGTTTCTGAAAACAGCTGAACACATTTTCTGCTTATGATAATATTATGACAGTATGTTAATTTAGTTCATGATAACCTGTGTTTATAACAATATAAAGATAACTTTCAAACCAAATTTTATGCAATCCTTCAATAGGTTTCTATAGCAGACCATGCAAATTTTCATCAGACAGTTTTTACAGGACAAATATTTGCTGTTCTTATGAAATCAGAATACATACTGGAAATCATAAAATCACGTACACTTGCAGCAATCCTTTTGGAATTATTCACAAATTCAATTACATTCTCTGCTTAACACCATAGATTTGGTTCAAAATTAATTTCATCCATCATGATACCCATAAATTCATTTTCTAACTTCTCTGAAAATGGAGATCAAATATTTATTACTAGTTTGTAATGAATGAGGCTCAAAATTAAAAGATGTACAACATTCCCAATAATATATGGAATTGCCATGTTTAATACTTTGAATTCCACATTAATTTGTACCAATGTCATGATATTGAATGCACCAATCAACAAAACATAACAGCAGGATTTTGGTTTGCACTACAAAACCTTCATTCGTTCAACAATGAAATTCATTAAGTTCTCACAAGGAATTCACCGAGTGTTCATAATACATTTTTATCAAATAAAATATCTATTAATATACTACATGATGCATCTGTGTCTGTCAGCTCTGTTTTAGGATGAAGGTAACTTTATGATAAATTGGTATCATTAAAAGTATGTAAACACATTCATAACCTATTTTGATTGTAATTTTTTTTTCATATTTAGCTCGTTGTCAAACACTACGAAACACATAGAAGGAATTCATAAAACTATTCCTTAAGTATCACTATCCAAAGATCAGAAATCAATACAATTTCCAGATTTGTATGAGTCCTTCAAATATTGCACGACTTTTTTTGGTTAAGTGATTCCAAAACTCCGTAATTTCTTCACATGTCTCACGAGGTCACAATATCCTCTTCCCTTTATTGTTTCTTGCGGATTCTATCTAAGGTCTCGGTTCAACTAGGACAGTTTGGAAGAAATGATGACACACTTGTCGAAGTACTTGCGGAATGTACTGCGACAAGTGTCTCATCGAGACACTTTATTCTTTACCATGATCACATCTAATAATTGTGGCTCTCCTTCCTGAAGTTCGAAGTGTTTTCACGGTCCTGAAATATTACATAAATCCTTAGTGGGAAGGAAAATGCACCAACAGTTGTGCATACCTGAACCTCAACTTGCAGTGAAATCAAACAAACACAAACAATGGCATTTCGTACTTCATTAAAACAGCAAAATAATAACAATAGTAATATCTACCTACCATGAACTCTTTGGCAGGTTTAAAATAGGAACACACATTTTGCTGGTTTAAAATTCCGTACAACAACGTTGTTTCCAGCAGCAAGCATGCCAGAGGTCAAGATGGCGAGCAGAGGCACAGTACTGTAAATCTCGTTGATCTTCTTGTGAGAATTGTTTGTATATGTTATTGTATTATACGAAGTTCCTTTAGTTTCAACCTAAAATATATGTATAGTAAATTTTCTGAATAATTCTGTTGCTGAGTTCATTTATAGAAGATAATGTATGTATATTAAACGCAAAAATTTCGGAATCGTAATACATGTACCTAGATGAGTTTATATTTTAATGAGGGTGTTGTAATATTTTCATATTAAAGATGTTATGATAGTTTTTGTTGTAATATCGCCAAATGCACAATTCATGGGTGCATTTGTAATATCACCAAATGCACAATTCATGGGTTCTAGGTCGTGTTAAACACTGAGGAGATCACTCAATCCATGTAAGAAGTTCAGTGACAAACAGGTGACAAAGTTGTACAGGAATTATAATTCACTGATTCTGTACTGGATAGGGTGGATTAGTGCATGGTCACAAGACCGTAATATTTTCCTGTGGTCCATATCTAAAGGTAGGAATAATTTCCTATCCTTCCTGCATATTTGTTAGGTTATGTACGAGGGTGTTTTACTGTGAGGAGGGTTATTGGAACAACCTACTCACCCTGCATGTGAGTATTTCTGTCAGCTTAAGTGCTATGGATGCATGTTCAAGGACGCTGTGAAATTAATTGTATGTAATTAAGTATCCATGTCACTATTGTCAGTGACTTAAAACTGCCCTTCAAATCAATTAATGAGCTCAGCAATTATTTGCTTTGGTTTGCCAGGAGTGTAGACATCAAGATAAAGTGACATGAATGAATTTGGTTCTAGATAGCAGAGTGTACTCAAGAAGTGGTTGTTTTATAGATCTTTACTGAATTGTGATGTATTGTATCATGAGACCAATATACAATGTCATATATATACACACACGCACGCACAATTGTTTAAGCTTATTATTCCTGCTCTTAATAATAAAACTAAACTACAAATGTAATAAATCTATGTAACTAACATACTAGACATTTTTGGCACCGCCTGATATATTTTTTTAGTTATGGTTGTGCCCAATATTTTTGTCTCTCATTCTATTGTTTTTTTTTAATAAATTACAAAGCAGACCTAATACATATTGACTTTAGGGAAATATGACATATAGCATTTTCTTACTTGTTCTGATTCACCCATGTTATTTTTGTATTATTATTTTAAAAAAATGTTTTTGTTAATGCTCTTTATGGGATAGTTTTGGCCTGAAGTATTTCTTTAACAATTCTACTAATTCTTTCTCTGTTTACCTATTATAACAATTGTTTATCTATTATAACAATTGTATAACCTTATCAATAAGATTTGATACGATCGCCTTTTTACTTTGCTCCATTGAATTTTCTGTGAATTTTGTGAATATTTCTCTTTTGTACCTGTTAAATGATTACATATTATTTTCCCTTGTTAGTGCTACTTCACCTTCTAGTACTGAAAATGATTGTTTATATTGATTAATAAATGGACACAAATAGTATTATTAGAATGAGAACAATCTTTTACTTTTTGAACATTTGATTAGTACGCATAAGATATACGCAGAATGAATTCGATGGCAATTTTCACTTCCCTCTCTAGTGAAATGCAATATTCCTCCTATAAATGCCACTAAGGCATTACTATTTCTAATGTTAATGTATTTGGTAGACAAGTGAAGAGTGATACCACACATCCAAAATTCTTTTTAAATATGTAATTCAAAAATTATAAGGAATTCTTTACTATCTGAAACTCCATGCTTTATTTCATTGTCCATTTTTAAGATGTACAATATGATGTGCAAAACGATTTTGGTGAAACAATCATTCTGTGTGGTATATTTGGCTTGTGTATTCTTCTTGAGCTGTAGTCATACAACAGCTCTCCACTGCTCTCAATCTTCAGCATTTCTCCTCCATTGCATCACAGCAGTTTTCATTAATTCTTCCTCAACATTATGTAACATCTCAATCGCAGGCACCCTCTATTTTCATCTGCTACCAGGGGTAATTGGTAAACTTTTTTTTTTACCAATGATTCTTCATTTGTTCATCTTCCCTACATGACCTAGCCACTAAAGCGTTCTTACTTTTACTTTATTCTCTGGGTATGTATATAGGTTGATTAGTTAATGGATGAACCTAATTCTCCATCCATCCTCCTCTTTTACAGCTCCATAAATTGTCTGTAATACTTTCCTTTCCCATGGCATGAACATTTCTTTTGATTTGGCTCTCATTGTCCATGATTCACAACTAAATGTAAGAGTTGGTTGAATTATTATAAGGTAAAGGTTGACTTTGGCAGAGCGGGTAATGTATCTTTTATTTAAGATAGGATACAGGGCATGGAAGCATCTGTTATCAGCCTTAATTTTGTTTTTAATGTCATCTTCAGTTTCATTCTTACCAGTGATGGTGGATCCCAGATATGTAAAGTTTCTAATCTATTGGTAATAATTGTTGTTTGTTTCTAGTTGCACTCTACTTGTTGCTTCAGCATTAACTATATATTTTGTTTTAGATCTATTGCATACTAGGCCAGTATTCCTCCTCTGTCTTTCATTGTTTGTGTCATCTATGGATCTTTATATTATGGATCCATTTATGGATCTCCCCAGCAGCACTACATCATTGTGTATGCTAGGTATTGTGATGTCTTATTAAATATTGTTATTGCTCACATTTATCTTCCTGATTACATTTTTGAGGCATAGATTAAAAAGAACCATTGACAAAGCATCTCCTTGCTTCAGATCTTTATTGTTTTTCAAATTCTTCAGAGATTTTATTTTGTACTTTAACTTTGTGAAATGTCATTTCTCACAAATTAATCAGCTTCTCTGGGACATAGAATTCTCTTTACAGTTCCTCAANCATAGAATTCTCTTAACAGTTCCTCAAGTTGTTTTCGACTGATGTTGTCATATGCCTGTGTAAAGTCTACATATAACTGATGTATTGTTATATTATATTCCCATGATTTTCCCAGTATTTGGAGTAGCAGAAATGCTTGATCTACTACAGATCGTATTTTCCTCAAACCACATTGACAATCTCTTATTATGCTCCTTGTGCACAGTTTCTGTCTAGCAGCCCAAATATTACCAAATATCTTGTACATAACATTTAGGAGAGAAATTCCCCTGTAGTTGGAACATGTTAGCTTATCACCCTTTTTATGAATTGTGCATAAAAGGGCAATATTCCAATCCTCTGGCATGTATTCCTCATTCCAAACCATTACTATCTGTTCTTGAATATCTTTCTGTACATTAGTACCACCATATTTTATGTTCATCTGTTGTGTTATCTTCTCTTGAGGCTCTGTTGTTTTTCTGCTTTCTTATGGCTCAACTATTTCTTGCTTCGATGACGAGACTATGTATGGTTGGGGATGGAAAGGTATCATTTGCTTCTCTGCAGAACTTTCTTGTGATTGCACGCCAAGGAGATTTTGAAAGTGTATTCTCTGTACACTTAAAATTTCTTGCTTATTACCTACAATTATTCCTTGTTAGTTTTTACACATTAATGTCCTAGGCTGGAAACTGATTCTTATGCTTCTTACAGTTTTATAGTACTTTCTAATTTTGCTCCTGCTATACAGATCCTGAAATGCTTCTATTACATTTTCCAACTCTTGATTTTTTTATCTTCTAAGTAACCTTTTTACTATGTTCCTAGCCTCCTTAAATTCTTGTATATTGGCTCTGGTATTCTTATTTAACGTTTTGAATCTGGTCTTTGCTTATCTATCGAAGCCTTTTTTACATTCCTCATCAAACCATTTATTTCTTATCTTCTTTTCCACAATTTTCCCCAGTTCTTTATCATGTTATTTTATATAGACATCATTTAGAGTCTATTGCATCCTTTTCACTAGTATTTTGTAGTACTTGTTCTTCTAAGTATGTTTCAACTTCTTGCTTATGTTCTCTCGCCACCCAACCATCTCTAAATTTCCTTGTACCCTACTTCGTGTTACCTGTTCCTTTCATTCTGCCAGCAAGCAATAGTCTTTGCCTGTATCTTATCCTGACCATGAAGTGGTCACTGCCCACTTTTGCAATTTCTATAACTCTAAAGCTTTTCACATCCATGATATCTGAAGCATGTCTTCAATCTATGAGGACATGGTCTATTTGATTCAACACAGTGCTTCATGTGTTAATCATGTTCAAAGGTGAATCTGTTTGTGTTGGTAATGTTTGCTTGCAATTTTCATGTTTATTGTTTTTGCAAAATCTGTGACTAAATTTTCCAATCCATGCACTTTTCACTTTTCAGCTGAGCAATCATTTCACCCATAATCATTTTCATGTCATTTTTGGGTGCTGTTGAGTACATTTTATCACGCTTACTGTAGAATGCAACTTTGTCCTCTTCATCATCATCATCATCATCACCCTTTTTTACATGTGTTGGTGCATGAGCGTTAATGATATTTGTGTAGAAGAATCTTCCTTTTATCCACAAAGTGCACAATCATGTATATACTGGGGTAAAACCTTTTATTAGATGTTTCCATCTTTTGTGGACAAGAAAACCTTTTCCAAATTCTCCTCCCATTTCACTACCTTTGTAACAAATTGTATAATCACTAGAGTCGAATATTTTGTTCCCTTTTCATCTCATTTCTTGCTCCACAGCTATGTCTAATGTGTAAGTTTTTAAGGTGTTACTTAGTTTTATTAGGGTGCCCTTTTGTGACAATGTTTGTACATTCCATGTAACCAAATTCAGTTCCTTTTTTTTTTCATTGCAGTGTTGTCTTCCTTTCTTGTTTATATCCAGAGTCATTTGTTCAGGTGTCTTACCAAAATAAGGAATTTGGTAGTAAAGGGTTTGCAACCCTATGCTTACCTAAGAAGGTTGTGTTTTCACTATGGAACCCTCCTTACCCTATGGTTTTCTTTGGGGATCCCTCCCCCTCGTACAAGGCAGCAGGTGATGAGATACAAAGGATGAGTTAATTTGTCTGGAACCTCCATTGAAACCTGTCCAGCTAGTGAGGCCCTTCCAGTAGCGACAATATTGCTGGCAGAGCTTTCAACTTTGCAGGAACATGCATTGACCTGCAAAGTCAATGCTTCATTAAGGAGGTATTCCCTGGGTGGGTATGTGTATTACAGAGGTCAATTTCTGTAGATATGTTACTTGAAGTTTTGTATAAATTTCTTAACATGTGTTGGTCTATGTATCCATTGTCCTTCCATCTTTTCGGTCATATTTTAATATTTTGTAATATTTTATTCAAGGGATTTCATATTTTAGCTTGATAAGTTTAATTGTGTTCTGCATCTCTTTGTCTGCATTTTTGTGTGTGCAATTCTGTCACATTTTCATTATTGGCAGTGATCATCATACCTTCATTGCCTCTCGTAAATCTTTATACCTTTTTCAATATATTCTCTTACTTACTATTTGCATGCTTCCATTTTCTGTTCTTTTCTTGTGCTACTATTAGTGGTTATGTGATGGTTGTCTGAAATTTTTGTTGTGAATATTAACCATGCTTGATAAAGGCTCAAATAAGTTGAACTGTTTATTAGTGGTATACCCATGAATAAGTGAGATTTTTTGTATAGTGTTACAGTAATAATAGAAATATGAAATAATATAATACCAAAACTCTTGCTTTTTATGATGTGTGTAGTATATTGCCTGTTCTCTGTGCTATGAGAATTTTTCACATGTTAGGAGTCTGCTCCTTGAAAAGTATTCTGTCCAAGTAGTTATTTTCTTTTTAGTGTTAAAAAGCACATTATTATCTTTGTATTGTTGTTGTTGTAGATTCTTAACTGTTGTACATTCTCAATTCATTATGTAAAATTTAAAAAAAAATGAGCATGTTATTTCCATGTGGGAAACTGAATCATTATTATTGATCATTACTTGTGATAACATTATGTAAGGAGTAGTGTCTCTAATATATGTCTCCATTCTCACTAAGCCAAAGTTGATTATGGAACTACTCAGAATGGAGATAGTTCCTGTAAAAACAATTGAATATGATGACATGAAACATATTTTGGGTTTTGTATATTATGGAGAAGTGGATGTATCTGTTATTAATGTAGCTTCTTTTATGGAAACTGCTCAGTTATTGCGGATCTCATAATCAATATGTATCTTTGAAATGTATTAATATGTGTGTGCTTTTTATTTATTGTTTTGTTTCTAGTTTCAGAGAAATTTTTGCTCAAAGGGCACTACAAAGATAAGCATGGAAGAGATAAGGACTAAATGCTGTGCAAATCTGATAGAGAATATTAAATGTGATGTTTTGGAACAAGAAAATACTGCAATTTATAACCAAGATTTTTTACATGGAATTGAAGAAAGTTTTAATGCTAAGATCAGTAGTGAGGACATTGATCTTCAGTCAGTGGGTTATTCTAAATCAAATGCAATAAATGTTTCAAAGGAATTATCAAAAACACTGAATGAGATTCATCCAATAATTAATATTCCAAACCCAAGTGCTAATAAAACTGAGGTAATCTGTAAAGAAGAAGAGAATTTTCTGGATGAATTGGTTCCTATAACTTTTGTAGCTGTACTTCCATTGTCTGTAAAAACTGAGGAGAATGATAAACAAAGAAGCTCTTGTGTTAGTGATTCAGAGTTGAAAGATCCCCTTGAGGGGTATCCACATAGTTTTGGAAGGAGAAACGTTATACACATTAAGGAGGAAAGAGAAATTCTTCTTGGATCTGAAATGAAGATAGAAATCAAGAAGGAGAATGATGATTGTGAATTAAGCTCTAAAGTATCTGACACTGTATCAGTGGCCAAAACATTGGAAGTGAACTCAGATTCAGAAATTGATTCCATTGCTCAGGAAACAAAGCATTTATGTGATGGGTTGCCTATATCATTGGAAGGTAACATATTAATGACTACTAAAGACATTGGTCGTGCACAGAGCAAGCAGAATGTAATATATGAACGAACAGTTAATTCTGTTAATTCAGAGGACAGATTTTCCATTGGAAGAACTGGATTAGATTTGGATTTTGAATCAAATGTTAATGTTTCTAACTCTGATTTGATAGAAGAGAAGCAATTTCAGAATGGTTGGGATATTGAAACTTCAGATTATGAAAATGATTCTTTGACATTGAATGGAGTGAGTGAGACTTTTAAATGTGGAGCAGAGGAATTGTCTCTGACTGAGAATGAGCAAGACAACAAGGAGGAGTTTGGTGAGCCACTTACAAGAAGACTAAAGTTAAAGGAGTGTACAGTGGTTTTGGAGAGGATCATGACCCATTATCAAATGAAAGCTGATAAACATTCAGGTGAGATTTTTATGAGCTAATTTGTTTTACATGTACTATTCTCTATGTTATGGTTTTGTTAGGGAGCTGTTGTTGTAATTTAGAAAAAACACTGATTTTTCTTATGTCCTGTTATTTTTTAACTTTTTTTTATTATTATTATACTCTACTGGATGTTACTCCTTGTTGACTCATATCTTCCTGAACTCTGGAAATTTACTGCAAGCAATTCATCCATTATAAAATTTCACTAAAAGTTGTACTTAATATTCATTTAGAACTTCTTTCTCTTGTATTATCTTCTTATAAAATTGTTTTTCCCCTTGTATATTTTAAAACAAATTATGAATGTGTTTTTCTTAAACAATTACACGTAGCATTTATTTTCATTATCAATTTCCAGAAATGAATCTACTAGATTTTTTCATGCTTTTTAAGATTTTTATTCATTAAAACTAGTATTAATATTTAATTGTCTGTAAATAGTGGCTTATTGGGACTTTAATACATTTTTAGTCATGTCATGTCTACATCTTTTGACATTATGCTGAATTCAAATGAAGAAATACTCATTAAGAAATATTCAGAGTATTTCACATGTAGAGTCCGTGTTCTGTGGTGTGAGAATATTTCTGTTTTCATCCTTTCAAGCCATGTTTCATTTCTCATATCTTTGTTAAATACTCTTTGAAATGTCAATATCATGTTTCTGTGTTAATTAAATTACTTCATATTTCCAGAACCAAGTCTTCTGTCTTCTGTCTTCCTTTAAGCTCTTTCGCCTCCAAAAATCGGGTAACTCCGCAATATATGTTCTCTTGTCTCCTTCCCCTCTCCTTAAGATATGTTTTTATATCCTCATGATCTGTCATGAACTCTCCGGGACAAAACCATTGTTTATGCTTCTCCACAAATCTTAACTTCATGTATGAAATCATACAGCTGCCTGACTTTTTTCGATAGCTTCCACCTCACCTCAATGCCATAATCATTTCCTCCGTCAAATCTTTTCATCCATCCGTTCTCCTCCGCCTTTATTTCTTCCCCATTTTCCCCCTTCCCGTCGTATTATTTTTCGTAGTATGATTGTCTGGATGTGATAATCCGAAGGTAGGACACCCACATAAACATTTAGTGCGTCAGCTGATAATGTGCAGTACGCTCCGCTCAGTCTGAGGAGACACTATCTTTGTATTCTCTCCAGTTTTTGTCTCTTTCTGTAATTTTTCTCAGTACTGTCGCGTTTTCGGGTCCCTGTTTAACTATTTGGCCGAGCGAAGGGACCCGTGAGTGACCTCCAGGCGCGGAGAACACATGGATGCAAAGAGGGAGATCATTAAGGAAGGGGCTTATCCTATGGGTAGACAGGGGTGAGACTCTGTCCGAGATGAAAACCCTTTCAGTGTTTACTCGCACATGACGGCATGGGTTAGGTCAGTGTCCCCCGCAATTATTATCAACCTTCGTCGGCTCCAGGCGACAGAGAGAGTAACGGAGACGAGGGTTGAACCCATGACACTAGTGGCTATACTAGTTAGAACTGTTCAGGAGTCATCGCAGTGTCCCCTATGGGGGTCGACTGAGATGTGGAAAAGGTTGGAGTGACGACATAGAACACCGGCGTCCCCTGTTGGGGTCAGATCCGGATGCTCGGGCAGCGTGCACTCTCTCTACTCTACTGTGCTTTGACACTCCCCCTGCGTCTACGAGCCGTCTCCTTAAACGTGTTTTGAACATGCTGCCTCAACATGGTCACCTGGCCTCCTGACCCAGTTCCTGCGCAATGAGCCACTTCGCCTTCTCGACAGCACACTACTCCATATTTACACCCGTATCTTTAGAGCTAAAGCCCCTGTGTAAAGTTGTAATAAATGTCTTCTTTTAATGTTAAATTTATTCATTTCTTCACGTATCATGGAGTAATATATTTTTTAATAGATAATAGTAATAGATGGTTCTAAAATAGCTGCATTGTGATGTTTTTTGTAATAAAACACTCATATTTTAGTAATTTGAGTAAACTTCAGAAATTTGTCTAAAGCCCGGAATCTTCATACTGGACTCGCCGAATATCTCGACCATACCCACTAAAACCCTCCTGAATTCAACAAATATCTAAATACAAAGATGAAAGAAAGAAAAGAAAACAGTCGCCTAATACATTATATCATAGAAAAAGGGGAAAAATTCAAAAGATAATATTATCAAAATATAGAAACGATAGATGAAAGGAAAGAAGACAGGGAAGATGAAAAAGGAATGCAAATTTTTAAACCCTCCCTATAACTTATGGGAGGAGANGGGAGGAGCCCCGATCTACTCATAAAATTCAATAGTTTATTAACATTAACCGATTCATTTCCGAGAATTGTTGGTAAATCTGCAGCCAAACCAATTCGTCTCCGTATACTCGAGTATCTTCTGCAATCAGTTAGTAGGTGACACACTGTCAGAGAAGAGCTACACTCCACACAAACGGGTTCATCATCACGTAGTAAGAGATACCAATGAGTGAGAGGACAATATCCTATGCGCAGACCTCGTCGCGCCGGGCTGGCCTACAGGAACTGCACCATGACTTAACAGATGATTTGATAAGTCGTAGCTTATTCCTTTCAACAGCTAACCACTCGTTGTTCCATTCACTCAGAATCCTCATCTTGATGCTAGGCTCGTTGTGATGATTACATAAAATTTCTATTCTCATATCTCGAGGAATTTCAGTGAGAAGCGGCTGACCTTCGCCCGTCGCGTTTTTCTTGTACAATACTCCACCGAGGAGTGTAAAGTTTTTTGACGCTCTCCGTGACGCTTGCGGTAAAGCGGGGGAGACGTCTTCAGGAAAATTCTATAGCGGTGATTATTTCTTTGATCCTCTGATCCGTATTCTGTATTTCTCCCCATTCTCCTACACTCAGTACAAGCACCGGAACTACCTCTTCCTCTACCACTTCATCTTTTTCTACGAGCGGATATCTACTCAAATGATCTACGTCGGGCATCAATCTCCCTGACCGGTGCACAATAATATATTCAAATTCTTGGAACCTGAGAGCCCAACGAGCTAACCTACCAGTGGGAATTTTTATTCTATTTAACCACACCAGAGCTTGATGATCTGTAATTATTTTAAATGCTTTACCCCAAATGTAATGTCTAAACATGGTGACAGCTGTTACTACACTTAAGCATTCTTTCTCTGACACTGAAAATTTACATTTATTTGGTCTAAGAGTTCTGGAAATATATGCTACTGGACGCATCTGTCCGTCCCTTTTTTGCAATAATATTCCGGAGATACCTTGGTCAGAAGCATCGGTACTGATTTCTGTCTCATCTTCTCTATTAAAATGAATCAATAACGGAGCACTAATTAATTTCTTTTCAGTTCCTGAAAGGCATTTTCACATTCTTTATCCCAATTAAATTGTACATCTTTTTTGACTAAATTATGCAAGTGTTTAACAACTTTTGCAAAATTTTCTATAATTTTCCGGTAATAATTACACATTCCCAAAAATCTTTGCACATCTTTAACTGTTCGTGGGGTGGGAACCTCACTCACAGCCCGTACTTCGTCCTCATCTGGTCTGAATCCCCCTTCCTCAATTATGGGACCCAACAATTTTACTCTCCGTGCTCCAAAAACACATTTTTTAGGTTTTAAAGTGTGTCCTGACTCCCAAATCCTCAAAAATATCGTAATGATTCTTTCAATTGATTCCTCAAATGTGCGACCAAAAATTACATCTAAATATGCAATAGCTTCCTTCCAACGCATCTCTCCGAGTAAATAATCTGCCAATGTTCGAAAGGTACTAGGAGCTGTCATGAGTCCGAAACTAACACAATTAAATTCCATCAAGCATTCTGGTGTAATAAACGCCGTCTTCTTTTTATCCTCCTCCGCCACTAGGCACTGCCAGTAACCACTCAAGAAATCTAAGCAAGAATAATATTTGGTTTCTTCCAAATAAGTTAATAGATTTTCAATTAAAGGAAGTGGGTATACACATGGACGAGTTACTGAATTCAATTTGCGATAGTCTACACAAAATCTTAAATTACCACACTTTTTTCTAACTAGAACTACTGGCGATACCCATTCACTCGTCGAGGGACGAATTACCCCAAACTCTAGCATTTCTCTAACTTGTTCATTGATGTAGTCGCGCTCGGCGTGAGACACTCGATACGGGGCAGGCTGTACTGGTGTAGCGTCACCCGTATCTGTTTTATGAACAATCCAATCGGTTCTTCCTAGCTCTGCATGATTTACCGCAAAAATATCTCGATACTTGATTAATACTGTATTTATTAATTTTTCTTGCTCTTGACTTAAATTGCAATCTATATTATGTTGTATTTCTGAATCAATTATTTGCCCCTTCCTATCTCTTCGAATGACCACTGCAATTTTCCGTCCGGTTTGAACTATATTAGATTTACGTACAAATAGTAAATTTGCTCTGTTTCCATTGAAATCTCTCGATTGCGAGCGGGCAAGCGTCGTTACGTTATGAATGCATTCCGTTATTGTCGTCAGACTCGTAATCATCACAACCCAAGCCGGACCGTCCTCAGATGCAATCAACTGCATCTTAATACGCTTTTTATGTTCTAGTTCTTTAAATATTATAAATTGATCGGTTTCCTTGTCTATAGTGCCTTCTGTAAACGTTTCTACGCCTTTCGTACAAAACCCATCGATCCAAGTGTTACCGCGCGCTCTTAATTTGCTTCTTTTTTAATTTCCTCGTTCTCTATTTGACTCATTCCTGTCTGAGCAAGTAGCCATTCGTTGACAAATGGTATCACGACCGCGGCGCCATCTCGTCTAAGGATTATCGCATCCCTTTTATAACAAATTGTTCCATTAAAACAATTGAGAGACGGCGTTCCCAACAACAAAGGAATTGTACTATATTTCAGTACAACACAGTTTACTTCACCTAAATACACTTCTATTCTTATTTCGCCTGTTGGTACAAGTAGAAGTATTATCAATTGCGCGTAGTGTCCGCTGAGACCGTTGCATTTTCGTTTTATCAATTAATTCATGAGCCACTATATTTACCGCACTTCCTGTATCAAGTACTACGGTGACTTTCCTATTGTTTACCTCGTCACATATTTTTAGCGTGGCCCCGGTAACTAACGCCGGGGTTGTTCCGACGGGCGAAATCCGTTTTTTGCATTATTTCTATTCTCCGGGCGAACTTGAGCGAAATGCCGTCCGGTAACATAAAAAAAGCAACGCGTGCGTCCGTCTCTAGTACGATCAAGATCACGCGGTCCTCTGGAATTTCGCTGAAAGTTTTGTCCGCTAAACGCCGGGTGCGGTCCACTGTAACCGGCCGAC
>NNCF01131564.1:34865-84279 GCA_002313205.1 Laupala kohalensis | reverse complement strand
GGGGAGCTTTCAGTATGTAGTACGAAGTTATTAGTACGAAGGTATGTACTATATGTAGGATATATGTAGGAATAGTGTTCCTACAGCCATTTTGGTATTAGCAAATATTGCTGTTTTAATTATATTCCTTATGTTGTAAGAAAGCAGTATATCAATAGTAACATTCGAGTTAAATATACTCTTTTGACTCTGGCAAGTAAAAGAATAGTACTTTTGGCTCATGTAGACACACAAATATTCTTATGTACTATGTACTATTCTTATGTACTATGATTCATATAACAATCAAAATTATTTGGAGAAGATACGTCAGAACTGTCCTATGAACTAAGATTAAACTTTGTTTGTGAACGGAAATATATACTCTTCAAATGATCCTTCCTCTCTCACACACTTTCTCCACATATACATGGGTGAGCTCCACAATTTTTGTACATATATATATATATATATATCACATACATTTTTAGGGTAAGCAATACATTTAAAGGTATGAAATATTTTTCAGCACTTGTAAATACACATATACAAAACTAGCTAAGTACCTGCAGCTTTACTCGCGTGAATTCTGTAATAAGTCTTCCAGCTTTATTCTTTCTTATAGGGTAGATATAATTTGTCTCAGCGACACCAAAAACTCTGAAGTGATATAATTTTTAATTTTTTTTTTTGCTTCATACCATTTCATGATGTGCTGGGACTGATCGTGGATGTAAGCAGCATCGGAAATGTCATTAATAATCCCACATACCCCTAAACCTTTGATCTCCACACTTATATTCTTAATTTTTTATTATTTTTACATGTCAACCCATTCCCATCCCTTACCCAGGGTGTACAAGGAGTGTCATATTTCCCATGGAGCTGAATATAGATAGAATTACACTATTACAGGATGTTACAATCAACTCAGCGATGCTGAGAACTGTAAACTTGTCACTGATATCTATCATTTTTTATTATTTTTAAATAGCATCTCCTATCCCTGGGGATCAAAGGTCGTATACAGGCTTATTTTGAAATTTGAGGTTTTCGAAAATGTTACTACTAATTTCAGCGGTCCCAAAAACAATGATCTCAACACTTAAAAGTCATTTTCGATCATTTTTATATTTCAGCCTTTAACCAAACGGAGTATATTCCCTCATAGAGCGTGATATTTTGTATGAGACCGCAAAACGGATGTATTTAACACTAATATTGGACGCATTTGATAATTTTATCCAGACACCCGTTCCCACCCCTCCCCGAAGGGTGCTAGAGGTTTAATATCTCAAATTCGGACTAATTGTGAACTTATGAAGCATTGGGGGTATCAAAATCAATGCACTGATAACTATGGTTTCAAATATGTTATGGGATTTTTCCACGTCACACTCATCTCACCCCCTCCCTCAAGGGGTGACAGGGATGTCTTACCCCCATAACTACTGTACCACTTTTTTTTCCAACAGATTTACAACCCTGAGTTCTCCCTTTTTGAAGATGGTTGTTAAGTCATAATTCTCTAGAGTATGACACAAGATCTCCGCATTCTCTTTCTTAGTAGTGCTGAAGAATTCCGAACAACTCCATTTTTGAACATCGCCAAACTCCATCAATTTTACTATTAACCAGTCATTCCCTTTTTCTCTCTCTAAGTTGACCCAAATCTATACGGCAAACNTATATATATATATATATATATATATATATATATATATATATATATATATATATATATATATATATATATATATATATATATATATATACTACCAACACGTTTAATACAACGTCTTCCTCAGGACATCACTATAAAAATAATACATACATAAAAGAAACAACAAAATTACAACAGAACAAAATCCATTCAATTTTCTTACACTACCATCCTGCTCATCCTCACTTCTCCGTATTACTGAACACATATTTAAATTCTCCAGCCTGCCCGCGATATTTTCACATTGTTGCGTCACTTTCGTGTCACAAACTGAGTGCCAAAACCTACTAAAATCCGTATCACACAATACAAAAATTATCATAAAATACATTATTTACATATATTTACAAAATCGCTTATTATTCTTACAAAACAAATATCATAAAATATGTTATTAAAAATACAAAACTTATTGTACTATTATCAATGAATTAAAAATACATCAAAATATCATAAACAAGTTTACATATTTCAAGTCAACACTATCATGATTTTCTTCCGTTGTAATTTTGTTGTTGTTTCTTTTATGTATTCATTGTATGTATTATTTTTATAGTGATTTCCTGACGAAGTCATTGTAATAAACGTCGGAACTTAGGCAGAAATTCGTCTTTCAGTTTTTGATCTNATATATATATATATATATATATATATATATATATATATATATATACACTTCCTGAGTGTGTATATCCACGATACATAGGTTTAAGTATTTTCATAATTTTCAAAAATATTCGAAATACTCTTAATCATAAATATTATTCATATGTTGCACAAATTATAAAACATTCTATTTAAAGGAATGTTGAATATTAACAAAATAAAGGATTATAAAAAATAAGACTATTATCACAATATTTATTTTCACAGTTTTGTTCCTCATTTTAGGATATTTCGATCATAAGAGCTGCATTAAAATCTGTATTACAAGTCACCCATTTATTAAGTGCAAAAATTAAAATGTTAACACGTGGGATGTATCACTTACTTGCAGTTTTGCGACATGAGTCGTGATCCCAGATACATTGATCAGCCCATCGCTGAGCAATAAACGCTAATTCGTTGTCCCACACCTGAAAGACAAACAATAACGTGAATCAGTTAAAAGTGTACGGCCTAAACATGCAATATTATTTTAAGAAAATTGTGATAGTGTGAGTGTATGTTTGAGAATGGTGGAGTTAGTATAAATTCTCAGATAATTTATGTCGTACATATTGTAGACGAATATTCGAATTTTGTGACCAATATAACTGACAGGCTACAATCGTGACTCATAACTCGTAAATAAATTCGTATTTTCTCATTTCTCTTGTCTATGTTCTTTTTACAAAGTCTTCAATTTATTATATATTTCATTTTATAAATGTATATTCTTGGGGGATGAGGGAATTTCGTTAGCAATATTGAACTGAATCTTGGAATTGTGATCCCACACGGTTCAGAATCATGAACTGCTATTTATTACTTTCCTATGTGTTTCCTACGGGGATGGTAACATACAGTTCACAGGCATACACTTCCTACATCAGTTTCATCCCTAGTCCCGGCATCCCTCCCTCACGGGCCCGAGGTGTGATAGAGAACCTAAATAAACTAAAAATAATGGAATTGAACCGAAGCGTGCCGAAGTTTCAGTGTGCCGAAGAACTTTACATGAAATGGTTTCTTTTAAAAGTGTTGTCAGTGAGTAGAGGATCCTAAATAAACAATTGTGTTTTAACGACTGTATGGCAAGTGAAGCGAAGAATTTCGAATAAAACGTAGCTTTCAAATATGTATTGTGCAAATTCGTTGATAAAGTACTCATGAAATTCTTATTTTAAAAAAGCTTTTAAAATAAAATTCATGAGTGCATTATCAACGAATTAGGTTTTTATAAATTTCATACGAAAGTATGCTATGAGAAGAGTGTTCTTCATTTTGACGCCAAATTTTTTCTTTGATTTTTATTTGAAAGAATCACGTACTTTTTTTTCGTTGAACTTCAGTTTGAGAATGGTGTGCTGCAATGAGCCATCCTCTCCTGCTTTGAAATTTAGAATAAAAGAAATCTTTTTAGATTTTTAGTCAAATCTTGTTTTAATAATGGCGTTAGAGTGCGATCGTTAAATATTTTCTTTGAAATTCTCTGTTAAAAGTAGTTTGTAAGGATGAGCGACTTAGTTTGACTTCAAATTATTGTCTTAGAATAAGATCTTCTCACAAATTATTTGCTAACTTACGAATTGGAGAAGAAATTCGTTATCATTATGGCCTAATAATTTTTTGTCAATAAATTCGTATTTTCGATTAACAGGTCGTCGCACCTCACGTGCTACTACTTCGGACTTCCATCTCTCAGCGCTCTCCCGTGGTCGGGTCTAACGATACTGCGAAAAAAAAAGAAGAAAAGGAAACCACTGGCCACACTAACTTGATGAGAAAAGCATCGAGTTTTTTATCACTTAATTTATTTATACTAGCACATATACCTATTCAAGTGTTACAAAGCGTTACCACCATACCTAATGAAAATTATTGCGATGCATCAATGAAAGAATTGCGACGCAGCTACGCTGTACATTATGTCGGCGCTGTCAAACATGTTGTTAGCGAGTTGTAGTACATTTTTTATCGAACGTTTAGTTGGGGGTACTACTTTGTACTATAAATCTAAGCTATGAAAATTAATATTAGATATAGCATGTGATGGTGAGAGAAAGAATAATAAGTTTCTAATTACCCCATTACGCATTACAATATGGAAATATTTTCTTACAATAGAAAATATTTTAAAAAAATTTAATTACAAAATATGCTATTTAATTTTTCAGCTCGAAATAATAAATATTTCTTGGTGAGAATCAAAATATAGCGATACAAATAAATAAATATGACCCAATAGTTTTATTCGTCGGGTAGCATTTTGCCAAACACAATTTCGGGCCGAACCGACAGATCGAAAGTGTATACAAAATGGACCGCGGACTACGATAAGTTGGTCAGCGCTGCACTATGTAATTTGCAATAAGGGCTCAAAAATATTTTTCTTTGAGTTGGTTGTCAACTTTCTACAGTAAGTTGCTTCTAACCTCAGTGACACCTTCGTGACACCTCAGCGCATATAACTCTTTAAATTCCATTGAATTTCCTCTAGACATGAAAGTTTCCTGACACTAACCTCACAAAACTTCATCTGATTACAAAAACGAAAAACGATTCCTGAAATGCCTGTTTCCCTATGACTTTGAGGTAAATATTTGACGTTATTTTTTACTTCCCTGGACAGCCATGTTGTATTTTCTTCAACCATTATTATATGATTCGTAGTATAATTCTCTATTCCTTTACACTCCATGATTCTCATGTAAGAAGAAAAGTAATTCCAAATTACCAATCTCAGCATGTTAGCAGCCTGTGGTTGCGGGCCTGGTCTGCCTCTCGCCTCGTTGCCGGAGGCCACTCTGTTACGGAGGAAGTTGTGCTGGTTCACAATGCGTTCTCTGTCACCAGCATAAAGCCCACTCACCACCTGACCATTGTTGGGGTTGCATCGTTGACCCACACCCTAAACATATTGATACACCTTCGTGAATAGAGACGTGTAAATGGAATAGGTTCTCAGTGCCAAAAACATGATCACACGAAAACAGGACACACATAAAACTGATTCAACGAAAAAGTATAAAAACATTATTTACCGTTACATATAATTATGCTTTTAAAAAATTAAAAAATTAGAAACTGAGATACTATTAGTCAAATAATTAAAATATGGAGATGTGTTCTGTTGAAACCGTTGTAAGCACCACACATTTAAAATATGAAGAATTAATGCTATCTGCGATTTCCAAAAAGACATTCCAAATAACATTGGTAGTACCGAAAAAAAAAGAGTGTGGGTTCCACGCCTAATAACCATTATGTAGCATAACCTTACAACAAACTATCGAAAAAATAGTAAAAATGTATATTATTATATTGTACCCACGACTTGTGTTGCATAATGCATGTTAGCGTAGTGATGAATACACCCACGCTGTCTTCATAGCAAATAAACTATCAACAGAAGGCATTTAGATGGATTACCATAACATTGGTATTACCAAGGAGAAAGTTTTTCGCAAATATTTTGTTTTCGCTTTTTGACATTTAGAACGTTTTCTGTTTTTATGCCCAAGTTACTGATTCAAGAATACTATGTTCATATTCAAGTTATAATGAAAAATATTCTCAAGTAATATTTTCAATTTATGATTTTGCGAGAAATCATCTCTTAATATTGGTTGTTACCTCGAATCAACAGACGTGCCATATTTGTATACATCATTAAATTATCCCTCAGTTATTTAAGTTTTATAACTCAGATTTGCTTTAAACGAACAAGACGGAAGTCGATCTATTAACAGATAATATGGCCTGGTTTCAGTCTATACAGATAACTTAGTGTAAGATGACTTTCCGTTATTTGCTTGAAATTTCAAGAATGTTTTACCAGAATATATTATTTATTCCAATATTCTCTTCGACTTCGTTTTTTCCGAAGTAAGTTAAATCTCAATATACGGAAAAGTTTCACCTCCGAGATTGTCTCAGGGTTTAACCCCACAAAAAAGCTACTAAAGGAGTACAAAATTTCAGAGTCATAAAAATATTGTAGTTAAGAAGAAAATAAATAAAGTTAAATATTAATTTTATATCAGTTATCTCAATGATGCTAAAACCATGTTGCAACATGATAAACGTCGAATTAAAATATTGAGAGTTTGTTCTAATTTAAAAGACATAGATGCTGTATAGCTGAAAACACCATATTTCCCCTTTATAATATGTACTTTAAGCAGTTCAAAATTAAGATAAAAATATGTTCTTACAGGAAATCTGCACACTGTATGGTCCCTGCAGACGGTGCAATAGTTGAATAGTGATACTGCTGAATGGAGACACATGAAAAGTATGGCCAAGAATTGGTACTCTGAAAAAAATTAATAATTTGTTGTAATGAAATGATTAAATTAATACTGCAATTTCAGTTCAAAACTCTAATTACAAAGTGTTTATCGCCGGATACAGTGATATTACAGTGATACAGTCAATACCTTGCTCAAATATTGACTATTAATAATAAACTAAAACCACTTAAAATCCTTTACAAATTTACAAGAGAGTTTAATGACATAAATAAATCCATATTTATAAATTATTTGCGTGAAGAAACATGGAAAGATGTTTACAATTGCCAAAACACCGACGACAAATTCAATGTATTTATCTCAATATTCCTAAAACATTACAACTCTAGCTTTCCCATAAAACGCAAGTTAATTAACACAAAGAAATACAATAGATGGATCACCCAAGGGATAAGAATTTCTTCAAAAAACAAACGCCGTTTATATTATCTTTCAAAACGCTATAACCAACCACCCGAATTCCATAATTATTTTCGTAAATATAAGACTATTCTTCGAAAAGTAGTCTATGCAGTTAAAGTAATGGAAAACGACAGGCATATACTAAAATCGAACTACCGGATGAAAGCCATGTGGAACATTGTTAACAATTACACGTCAACTTCTGAAAATCGCGAAGAAAATGTTTCTTTACTAAACGATGGCAAAATCGTATCAAATCCTCAGGACATCGCAAGTTTGTTTAATTCTTACCTCTCAGAAGTTGGTAAAATAACGAACTCAATATATCCAAATCAATGTCCTCCAATTATTACCACCCACATACCCAATTCTATGTTCACTTCCGAAACTAACGCCAGTGAAGTCATGGGAATCATCAGCTCCTTAAAAAACAAATTTTCACGAGGCATAGATGATATACCTGAGTTTATTGTTAAATCTTCGTCCCACGCTATATTAAATCCACTCGTAAATATTTTTAATAGTTCTTTATCGGAAGGAGTGTTTCCCAACATATTTAAGAGAGCTAAAGTGAAACCTTTACACAAGAAACGAAACAAACTTAATATTGGAAATTACCGACCAATATCTCTACTACCCGCTTTCTCAAAAATCCTAGAAATTTTTTTCTATAAGCGTCATCTAGATTTTTTATAAAAAAAAAACATTCTCTCTGACGATCAACACGGTTTTAGGAAATCCTTTTCCACTACAAGCGCCATATTTTCCTTCTTAAACGATGTTACCACATCTCTAGACAGTGGAGAAAATCCTCAGGGTGTTTTTCTTGACTTATCCAAAGCATTCGATGTCATCGATCACGGAATTCTCCTTTCCAAATTGCATTCTTTAGGCATTCGTGGACTTCCACATCAATGGCTAACTTCTCATGTAAAAGATAGATATACAGGTCGAAATATCCTATACTAAAAATAAAATACTTGAGTGTTGTCTTTCAGAAACAAAACCAATTACTAGCGGAGTACCCCAAGGATCAATTCTAGGTCCTATACTCTTTTTATTTATGTGAACGACATGTCATCATCCACATCAGATTGCAAAATGGTTCTTTTTGCTGATGACACTAATTTACTATGTAAACACGCCAATGCTCAAAAAGTTTTGTCTAACCTTTCGACTTGGTTCCATGCAAATCGTCTCATTGTAAACACTGACAAAACAGTGTCTATGTCATTTCACAATAGTATCACAAAATCTTTACCCCAGGTTTCTCTTTCTTTAAACGGAACACAATTAAAAACTGTTACGAATACAAAATTCTTAGGTCTCCATATTCAAGACAACCTCAAATGGAATTGTCACGTTGACAATCTTAATTCTCAATTAAGCAAATTGTGTTACGCATTCCGAAACTTACTTAACGCAGTTAGTCCACGTATTTCCCGTTGCGTATATTCTGCAAACGTTTACTTCCATTTTCATTACAGCATTACCTTCTGGGGTAATTCCGGTCAGAGTATTCAAACTTTCAGAATTGAGAAGAGTATAGTTCGGATAATTTGTAAATCTCACCCCCGAAACTCTTGTAAACCTTTATTCAAGGAATTAAATATCTTAACACTTCCCTGCATTTATATTTATGAAACGGTCGTGTTTGTTAAGACCGAATTACTGAAGTGCCACCCTTGCTTTATACGAAACAGTCTCGTTCACGAACACTATACACGCAATAGTAGTAATATTCATCGCCCTAGAGTGTCAACCACTCTTTGCCAAAAAGGACCTTATCATTCGGGAATCGTTCTATATAATTCCCTGCCCAAGAATATAAAAGACATTATGAAATTGACTATCTTCAAATCCGCAGTTAAAAACTACCTCCTGCACCAGTGCTTCTACACTGTAAAAGAATTTATTGATTTTAACAAAAGTTAAATTCGTCTTGTGCTTTATCACGCCATTGCTGTAGTACTTTTTAAACAACTTATAACAATTTCAAAAACTATTTTCTTGCATGATTGTGTTGTCTTATGGCTCATATTAATTTAGTTTTATGTGTACTCAACATTGGCACGTTTGTGTACATAAATTCTGTAGCCCCATCCTGGCCCGGGTTTTTCTCCGGTTTTCCTTCGGGTAGAGGCGGATTTATCATACAGGTTCTCTAGGCTTTGTCTAGGGGCGGGTCTATTGTAACAATAAATCGTGAATTTAGTGTTATTTCAATTTTTAAGCACTATACTCAGAATAATCTATAGTTCGATAATAACTTGTACATGTAAATTTACAAACATATTTGCGTTAAATTACAAACATATTGACATTATATATGTATTATAACTCTCTGCTAACTTTTTATCTTATCTAAGAACTTTTGCTTAAATTTTTGAATCCGCCTCTGCCTTAGGGCCCTTGATCGGAATTGATGGGATGGTCCCTTGCTTGCTTCCGGAGAGTAAATTATTTTATTGTCCTCCACGTGGTCATACGCAGTTTGTACTGTTTTTTGACAATAAATTTATTATTATTATTATTATTATTAAAGATTATAGGGGAGACTAACATTTACACTGCACAAATCACTATAAATATTTTTTAACTTATTTACGTGATTTATTTTTTCGTATCTTCATTCATTGGTGTAAAACAAATTAGGAAGTCCATTATCTATTTGTTACATTTAAAAAATATTGATAATTCAAGAAAAAATTATTTATTTATTACTTATAATCGATATTATTTGTTGAAAATTTCAAAATAATACAGATTGCCTTCTCATATGGATTAATAATGTGCTCGGAATTATGGGAAAAAACAATAACAGAAATCGCGCATCAAGAGGAATCCAATGAGATACGGCAACTTCGGGAGGGAAACGCGAACATGGTACAAGACGAGAACCCAATGGGTCAATCAAACGTACAACGGCTAATGATGGATGAATCTTGTGCACCTACAGATCATCGATGTGGAGAAGGGCAGCGTGGATAAATACTATTATTATCAATAATTTCATCCTTTAGGTTTCACAAAAAAGAATAAGAAGAAGAAAAAAGAAAGAAACTGCCCTTACCATAGTTTTACTTGATGTTGGTAATTTTGACTCATTGTTATCCACTAGTGCTGATTTTAAGCATATTAAACACGCACCCCAACGAAATTTCACAATAGTTTTATTTACTTGAACAAAACAAATCGAATAATAAACTGGAGCACGGTAATCGCATAAATGTTTATTCGTAAATTGTTCATTATTACTTCGCAACACTGAAGACACACGGCATCTTGTACGTGTGCAAACCATGCTATAGATCGGCACTGTCCAACTAGCGGTCCGCGAAACTGTTTTTGCAGGACGTGAGTTCTAGTATATTTTAGATAAAAATTTTCATCAAACGTTGAGTTTATACCACAATTTTGTGTTATAAGTCTAAGCTGTCAGAATTTGAAGTGGTATGTCCGGTGAGAAAAAATACAAATTTGATTTCGGAATTACGCCGTCATGCATTGCAATTAGGGATTGCAATCCCGCAAAACAGGATCCCGCAATCCCGCTATCCCGCAATCCCGCGAGAACCCGCTCGACTTATTGGCCTGCGGGATCCCGCACCTCCAAACGCGGATTCGTGGATCACGCAAGTTTGAAAATGGCGCCAGATCTTCCGCGTAAATAAAATTTTTCAACGCTTATAACTGCGTCAACGGCGAGAGTCAAAGCTTATAACTGCGGACACAACAATAATAGAAAGAGTCATTGCAGACCGACTTTTGTCCTTATATGATAACTCATTTGTCAGAAAATCACAATGAATTCGATAAATTAAATTACTTAGACCTTGAGAATGAATCTATTTTTGACTAGTCATGACTTCATTGGTTTTATTGACTTCAAATTATTAATATTTTTATTAGAGGGTAGAAAAAAGCAACTTTTACCTATACAATATTTGAGTTCCCTTTACTTTTAAACTTTATGCATACTTTGATGTGCTTTCACAAGATATCGACAGATTGATTAAAATATATTCCAATAATAAAGAAATAAAGAGTTGTGTATAAGTTCTGTAAAAGAGTTTGATATTAGGGAGATTTTGCATAGCGCACCTGTGAGCTATCTTATACGCAGTCCACATGCAAGTTACTTCTGTGCATGCTCAGAAGTTAGTGGTACACTAACGCTCCTAGCATAGGTCGTTACAACGACTCTGTTTGTTTATGATATTAGTGGTACGCTAGTGGCGGATTCTGATCTGAATTTGAGGTTGTGTTGATATCTGAGTGTATCCGGGGGATTTGTTGGTTGTGTGTGCCGTATGAGCACATTCTGGTATACTCACAGTACAGTTTAATTGTGTACGTTTGCATAGAAGTTGTTTGAATGGGTTTACAATTTTTATTATAATTTGATTCGAAGGAACGCTATGCAAAATGCATCGATTGCTCCATGCACATTCTGCGGTTAGCGTCATCAACGTAACGTATCCTCTAGGAAGCGTATACGTTATGCAAAAACGCTCTATTATTATTTAAAGTATACTCATCTTCTTGGGTTCAGAAAAGACAGACACGTTATTCTTTCTACTTCATAAAAGTATTCTGCAAAGAAAGGAAAGTAATCATCTTCTATCTTTACGATCAGTGTCTAGAAGAGACGGGAATGGAGTTGTTTCAGGACAATATAGTTAAATCAATATAAATAAAGCATATAAATGGAAATAGTTCTAATGGCCAAAAAATTTCCATTTTATAAAAATCGTTCCTTTGACAGATTTTCCATTTTTATATAATTTAGCACTCAGAATGATTTCAAAAAAAATAAATTTGGATATTTTTTAAACATTATTAGTTGCAATATCAAGCAAGTAATCTATGATGATTTTTCCACAATTTTTAATAATAAATTATTAAGTAACTTTTCGTTCGCGAAAACGTTTATATACCATTCCGAATTCCGCATTCCGAATTCCATTACGCATTCCGAATCTTAGTTAAGGCAGTTAGTCCACGTATTTCCCGTTGCGTATATTTTGCAAACGTTTACTCCCATTTACGTTACGGCATTACCTTCTGGGGTAATTCCGGTCAGAGTATTCAAACTTTCAGAATTCAGAAGAGGATAGTTCGGATAATTTGTAAATCTCACCCCCGAAACTCTTGTAAACCTTTATTCAAGGAATTAAATATCTTAACACTTCCCTGCATTTATATTTATGAAACGGTCGTGTTTGTTAAGACCGAATTACTGAAGTGCCACCCTTGCTTTATACGAAACAGTCTCGTTCACGAACACAATACTCGCAATAGTAATAATATTCATCGCCCTAGAGTGTCAACCACTCTTTGCCAAAAAGGACCTTATCATTCGGGAATCGTTCTATATAATTCCCTGCCCAAGAATATAAAAGATATTATGAAATTGAATCTCTTCAAATCCGCGGTTAAAAACTACCTCCTGCACCAGTGCTTCTACACTGTAAAAGAATTTATTGATTTTAATAAAAGTTAAATTCGTCTTGTGCTTTATCACGCCATTGCTGTAGTACTTTTTAAACAACTTATAACAATTTCAAAAACTATTTTCTTGCATGATTGTGTTGTCTTATGGCTCATATTAATTTAGTTTTATGTGTACTCAACATTGGCACGGTTGTGTACATAAATTCTGTAGCCCCATCCTGGCCCGGGTTTTTCTCCGTTTTTCCTTCTGGTAGAGGCGGATTTATCATACAGGTTCTCTAGGCTTTGTCTAGGGGCGTGTCTATTGTAACAATAAATCGTGAATTTAGTGTTATTTCAATTCTTATGATTTTTAAACACTATACTCAGAATAATCTATAGTTCGATAATAACTTGTACATGTAATTTTTTGCTTAAAATTACAAACATATTGACATTCTATTAGTATTATAACTCGCAGCTAACTTTTTATCTTATCTAGGAATTTTTGCTGAATTTTTTGAATCCGCCTCTGCCTTAGGGCCCTTGATCGGAATTGATGGGATGTTCCCTTGCTTGCTTCCGGAGAGTAAATTAGTTTTTTTTTCCTCCACGTGGTCATACGCAGTTTGTACTGTTTTTTGACAATAAATTTATTTACCACTTAGATACCTCAATTATAAATGTTTCAGAACTGAGAAATAATAATAGGAAAGTCGAGACATACCATATTATGTTCTTAATTCGTACACAAATTGTCTGGATTAACAACCGTAATACTACTGTAGGATATACCGGGGATGGTTGGTGCACGGGATATGGTAGTACAGTATCGATAACCTTCGTTTGAAGATGCCAGTAGCACTGGTAATGTTATTGACTCCCCGGTCTAGTTGCCTCAGAGCAGTCAGGAACGATAAATTTATGTTCCATTGCTGTGTAATTATTTTGTATTTACTCAATATCAGTTAATTTGTTGAACACCACTACATATATTTAAAATTATATTATACTAAAGAAATAATCTCAATCATTACTTGTTTGTCCGAGACAACCCACGTCTTAATAGATAAAATTACCAACGTTTCTGCCATGTTGCTGTGGCATTCTTCAGGACAATTTCAGAGTCGCAGATTACGTCGCTGTCGTAATCTGCGAGCTCGAACGAGTCACGCGTCAGTTATATACGTTCAGTTGGCGGTGGCCAATCAGCATGGGGTGCAGCGGGACAGGGTATGGAGAGTCTGGGGTCACTCTGTTATTGGTACCTGTGCAAAGTGTGGCGCTCAGGGGATGTTAGTGCCCAAATTCAGGCGCTGTTCAGGATCAAGCCTTGACAAACATTAAAATTGTTCGGCGTTGTGGCAATCACTATGGTTTCTTTGAGCCATCTCGGCCACTAACGGTCCCCCTTAGTAATAATACGTGTTCCGTCAAAATTGAAGTCATATCCTGCTCGATCACATAGAGGGCCACGGCTGATTTGGTTCTCCTTCCATTCTAAAAAGGTTTAATGTTCTCCCTCATTCTCTCTTCAACAGTTCGTCCGGTTTCCCTTATGTATTCAAGTCCGCAACTACAAGGTAAAGCATAAATGCCAGTCGACGCCAGAGGGGATAACTTGACTTTCACTTTGACAAGTGATTTACCAAACTTCTCTGGGGCGCTGTAGACGAGTTTCTTGAGAATATTTCCAACCTTGTTAATAACTCCTTCAACATGTGGGAGTAAGGCAATCCAACATATATAACCGACGCGTGCCTCGTTCGATCTCGCTGAGTACGACAGCGACTTAGGTCTGTACGTCTCTAACATAGCACTGAAGGTCACAATAAGATGGCCGAAACTTTTGTTAGTTTTATCTACTATGTCCCCATTTCACCATATGTAGAATTGTCGCGANGAGACAGGTAGGAAACTGCAGTCGCGATTACATTTTATGCGTTTTATCAAGCAAAACTAATCGTCGATTATGTTAATCAATGTTTCTGAAGAATTCTCTAGGTTGGTAGTGGTTTTGTAATGCAATATGGGTAACTTGAAGACAAATGATGGGCGAAATCTCATCTGGTTGCTCACCAGCGCCACTAATGGACACTGGAGGCAGCAGCGGTCCTCCCTCGTGTCACTGATTTAGTCTATAAATCGATTCACGAGGAAACAAACTAAATGGACGACCAATTTCTTGGACTACTGAAGAAAATCGCGATTTACACTGGTAATCGAAGGGTTCCCGAGCATTTAAATGTAAATCGCAATTTTCTCGTAAATCTATATTGGTGGAACGCATATTTCGATTATCTCAATTTACTGCACAGAAAATCTCGTAAAGGGTATTAAACCAACTTGGTGAAACTGGGTCTAAAACTCGTTTTGTCCCGAAAAAACAAGTTCACACTGGCTCCGGCCGCGACAGCCTACGTTTATATTTGACGCAACTCTTCGGGGAGGAGATAGCCAAGAAATCTAGAGTATTCTTTTATATGAGGAATAAGAAAGTGAAACATTTGCGTCATTTGAATTTTCTCGTGAGATGTCGTGACGAGGGAATTATTCCGAATTGTGTTAAAATGAAACACCACTTAGGAACTCCTTCAGTTCGTCGTATACTTAAGCGCTCGACCCAAGCCCTGTTGAAGGAACGAATCCGTTGTACTACGAAATATCTTGCCTTCCTTGAAACGTATATATAAGAATTACATTTATATCTTGCTACATGCTCTTTCATGGTGATTGGGTTAAGGTGGATTCTGTCTGCGTCAGCTATATCAAGTGGTCCTCTGAGAAAATTAGATCTCAGCAAATTGAAAAAGTAGACAGATTATCTAAGAAACCGAACAATTCTAATGCATTACCTCAACCAGTGAACACTGTTGTTAATCTATCAGGTGAACCTCTTGAGGAGGGAGTCATATCCTATTCGAGAAAGGATTAAACTTCACCATTACCCCAAAACATACACTTGGCGATATTCTTTAAGATATTGAAAATTGTTTGGTAGGTATTTCTTCTAATATCGTGTAAGAAACTTTCAATGTTGTATCACGAGCAAAACCACCAAAAAGGAACTTCGGTAAAGAGGAAAGAAATGCGTTACGATCTTTCAGGGAACGAGATGATTTAGTTATTACGCCAGCTGATAAAGGAAACGCTACTGTGGTTATGAAACGATGAGAGTACATAAGTAGGTTGGAGGAACTCCTGAGTGAAGAGACGTAGTTCCCGATAAGTACTGAGTTCAATACACTTATCAGCAATGCTTTTTCATACCTGATGAAATTATACAATCACTAAAACGAGGTAAAAATCCAATGCCTAGACTTTACGGTCTCCCTAAGGTGCACAAATCTGGTTTCCCCTTGAGATCTATATTCCAAGTGTCATCAGCGCACCAACTCAACTCTCACCCGATTTCTAGAGAAAAAACTCTTACCACTGGCTGATACCATCTCCTCAAGCATAAAAAACCTAAGCACTTTGTAGATCTTCTGAGTGAGATAACTCTTAGTGATGAGGAACTCATGGTGAGTTTCGATGTAATTTTACTCTTCTCGAAGGCTCAGATCAGTCAAACATTGAACGTCATAGAACAGCAACTCGGACAGCAGGCTATCAGGTTGAGTGGGCCAAACGAACTGAATTTTTCCTAAACTCCACTTTTTTCCAGTTTCATGGAAATTTTACACCTAATTACAGGAAGTAGCAATGGGTCAACTCCTTTCTCCCGTAATGGCAAACATCTTTACGGGATTCACGATAAAGTTTTGTTTATGGTTTTGTTGTGATACGTGGATGACACGTTTGTCATTTGGCCACATGCACGTCAAAACCTCGACAGTTCTTGGAGTACATCAACCAAGCCCATACTAACATTGGGTTTACTATGGAGATTGAATCCAATGGCCACTTAGATGTGCTCGTGAAAAGGCAGGATAATGGCTCTCTTGTACATAGCATGTACCGCAAACCAACTCACACCAACCGTTACTTGAATATTGAATCACACCATCATCTAGCAGTCAAACGTGGAGTGTCATCCGAGCAATGTTAATCACCCGAGCAGTGAAAGAGAGTTTACACCAGGAATTGAGACTTTTGCGGGATACTTTCCGCAACAATGGCTACAAAAACAAAGTCGTAAACAACACCATTAACCTTATCCATAATGTGAAAAACCGTGAGTTCCCCAAAACTGCCTTACTCCCATATTTTGAAGGAGTTACTGACAAGATTGGAGAAGTATCTAGAAACATGATATAACACATGTCTACAGGGCCTTGAGAAGTTGGGTAAATCGCTTGTCAAAGTGAAACTCATGTTACACCTTCTGGCGTCGGCTAGCATTTACGCCATACGTTGTATTTGCGAACGTGAATACATAGGGGAAACCGGACGAACTGTTGAAGAGAGAATGAGGGAGTACATTAAACCTTTTTAGAATCACCCGTGGCCCTCTATGTGATCGAGCAGGATAAGACTTCAATTTTGACGGAACACGTATTATTACTAAGGAGGACCGTTAGTGGCCCAGATGGCTCAAAGAAACCATAGTGATTGCCACAACGCCGAACAATTTTAATGTTTGTTAAGGCTTGATCCTGAACAGCGCCTGAATTTGGGCACTAACATCCCCTGAGCGCCACACTTTGCACAGGTACCTATAACAAAGTGACCCCAGACTCGCCATACCCTGTCCCGCTCCACCCCATGCTGATTGGCCGCCGATTACTGCCGATCAGGAAGAAGGTCCTAACCCGAACTTCGACGCGTGACTCGTTCGATCTTGCAAAGTATGACAGCGACTTAAGTATGTAAGACTGAGGAAGACCACAGCAAGATGATCGAAACGTTGGTAGTTTTATCTACTGAGATTGGTTTGTCCCAGGGAAACAAGTTCATACTGACTCCGGTCGTAGAAGCCTACGGTCATAATCTCAAACATATTAAGATAATTCACCAGTTACCTAATATAAAGGGAATTTTATAATTTCTGTCACTCTGCGATTTCTTTACATCGATATCTGCAAAAGGTTAAATTATGCCTGTAAATTTTTGACATATTATACAGTGAATGTTTCTCTGATAAGATTTTTGTTATTTTTTGTTTCTTATATGCAAGGTAATAAGGAGAAGTTCTGGAAAACTAAAGTCCTATAATTAATATCTTTTCAACACACGGTGAATAGTTCTTTTAAATTCTTCTCATTTTTTCCTATGATATTAAAAAACGAAATGATTTTATTATTTATATGAAATAAACTTAATTAAATTGACAAAACACAAAAATTAAATCCACAAAACTGGCAACAACTCCAAGCAGGACTTGTAAAAGCAGCAGAAAACATAGCACCGCAAACCAAGACACGGAAGCACACGTGGTGGACGGATGAGTCTAATCAACTCATGAAACTGGGACAACAGGCATGGCAAAATTGGTCATGCAACAAAAATTCAAAAACCATGGAAAACGTCAGAAAATCTGTCACAAAAACAATAAGAACGATTCGTAAACAACATGAGGACAATAAATTACTAGAAATAGAATTTGACTTCAGGAAACACAAGTCACGAAACTACTACAGAACATTCAATCAGAAATTAACTAAGTACTGTATTATTTGATTAATGCTAAATTAATAATCAATCTTATAAGGTTATTAAATATCCAAATGTTTATTAGTAAGCGGAAGAGTCCCGTGGCCGCCACAGGCAAAGTTGTAAGGGAGGGGGGAAGACTCTCAACCGTTGGAGTGGGTGCAGAGCTTATTTGTTCCAGGAATAAAATATAATGAGTAGCGAAGGAAAAGGGGCGATGCACTATCTATTTGTTTTGGTCAAAAGCGGTTTGGCGCTAGAAAATGGCGAGTACATCGTAAACAGAGTCGTTGAAAGAGAAACAGGTAGCAACGGGTATTTACTCAATGTTTTGAAAAAAAATGAGGTCAGCTTCAGTTGGAAGAGACAAGTTCGAACACGCAGCGACAAGAAGAGACACAGAACGTGGGAGAAGAAAGAGAGAGTTTTTATGAATTAAAGGGACCACAAAAGGAGCGGGGGCGTGAGAGGATACACCCTTAGCTCGCGTAGCGACCAGCGATGTTGGAACGGTTGGCGAGCGACGCCGAACCGTGGGAGTTGGAAACTTTAAAGGGACGAGAGCGACCGTTGAAAATTTAGAAAGTGGAATAAATTCAATGTCTCTTTGTTGTTAAAAATCCGTCTGGTTAAGATCACTCAGAAAACAGTTCGAGAGGAGGACGCCGTTGTGCGTGAAAATTAAAAAGCAGATTGTTGATTGACCTGGTACGCGCGTCTTCAAGTAGAAAAATAGCCTATAGCGGAAACTCCATGAGGGGTGTATTTAAAT
Organism: Laupala kohalensis; assembly: GCA_002313205.1. Classification (NCBI taxonomy): domain Eukaryota; kingdom Metazoa; phylum Arthropoda; class Insecta; order Orthoptera; family Trigonidiidae; genus Laupala; species Laupala kohalensis. Next base: position 65,414 of record NNCF01131564.1, on the reverse strand, counting down.
ATAATTGGACAAAGTAAGTCACATGGGTTTTTGAATCACAGAGCACGTGAGCAAGCGGCAAACGGATTAGGATTTTTATCTCAGAGACTGCGAAAGCAATTCGTAAGCACTTAGAGACTTAGAGCTTTTCAAATGGTACTTCGAGCACGGCGAACACTTCGCCCACTTAGATGATCACTTCATCATCATTCATTACTATTCTGAGTTATTAGAATCATTTCAAGAGTACTTCAGAGTATATTTTCGAGCAGATCATCTAGAGTTATTTAGTTAGTTGTTTGATCAGTACGTCATGACTGATTCGACACCTTTCGGTTATCAGTTTGAGTGTTACTCCGAGTGAACTTCGGAATTTTCGACTATTTGGTCTTAACGTTTTGTTGAGTTCAAGTTGTCATGAAGTAGCAACTTGTAGCTTATTAAATTGGTTTGAAGTTGATAAAACTTCTACCGTGCGGAAATATTCGGGAACGAATCAAACCCGCGACGCGCTTCTTATTTCGCGGAGTAGTGACGGCGTTCGATAGCGGAATCGTATCTCGGCAAGTTCCGAGGAACACTGGTGTCAACAAACTTTCGTGGCCATATTGAGACGCAGCGGTTCCGAGAAAGGACGAGAATTCCTGGCCAACGCAGAACAACTGGGCTACAACCGATGGAGTGAACTACCAGCTGTGAGGTGAATAGGGTCACTGGTCGAGCCTAATGCCGTCCACCTCCAACAAAGACTGATTTGTCATCTGTCGAAGGTAATCGTTATGTTGGCTGCGACCAACCTTAATATTTAAGCTGCAGCGAGAAGATACTGTGCTTCGATTGAATCAATGAAAGCCCACGCTCAGAACTTTTGTTTTGTCACTGTTAATTGAATAAATAGGGCATAAAAGAAGAAGAGCGACATTAATGGTTTTAATGTTTTGAAATTCAAGTATTATTTATTGGTTATTAGATGATGCTAAATTAAAAAAGGGATTATTTTGTAAAGGATGTGTTATTGTAATTATGTTTGGTCAATGACGTGTGATTTTTGGAGGCTGTTTAGCTTGCTAATTTTTAATTAAAATGTACCTTTATTATTTAAAAATTAAGTCAATTTATCTTATGCGTTTTCCTTTGGATTAAGGAACCCTAGTGTGTGCTATTCACTTAAGTAAATAATCCGAACCCACTTATTAAATTGATTAGAACGAGCTACCCGAGGCATATATTTCATTATAAGGTGAGTGTTGACCACTACTCTATTCCTCCGCCCCATCTTATCATCTAGTTTTGTTACAGTTCTCTCCCCCATCGTTCCAGTTCAAAAACGAACATGGAGAAATTGCTCATACCAACATTGAAAACTGTAAAATTCTCTGGAAATACATTTCTAAATTACTAAATTGTGAAAAGCCACAAGAAAAATTCCAATTCTACCGTGCACAATAAAACGCAGAATGGAAACCTCTGAGTGTACAGAAAATTAAGGAGATAATTCACGCATTGAAAAATGACAAAGCATCGCAGAGAAGATCAAAACATCGCAGAACTACGGAAAAATGCAGGAGAAAATCTCATCATAAAACTATAAAAGAAATTATAGGTGAAATCTGGGAAATTGAAAACATTTTCTCATAATGGAAGATGGCGATCATTCACACACTATACAAAAAAGGAAGGAAGGCAGACAACAATTATCGTGGAATTTCACTGCTTTCAGTAACCTATACAATTCTATCCAAAGCCCTCTTAAACCGTGCAGAATCTCAACTGTATCCAGAAATCGGTGAATACCAAGGCGGATTTAGAAAGGTCAATCATGCATAGAGCAGATTATTAATATAAAAAACTGGATGAAATATTTCCACAATTTATCAAACAAGAATTATGTCATCATATCCGTCGACGTCAAAAACGCATATGATAGACCGAGAATCACTTTGTAAAGTACTAACAGAATTTGGACTTCATCAGAAAACAACAAACATTATCAAAGAAACACCCATGAGGACCAAATCCGAGGAAAAAATTATGGGAGAACTGAGCACAGAATTTCAAATAGAAACAGGAGTGCGACATGGCGATGGACTTTCCCCGTTGCTCTTCAATTGTGCGCATGAAAAAGTTGTACGGGAATGGAGGAAAGCAGATGCACCAACACACCGACTGGGATCAAAACTGAAAAGCATACAATTAGACTGTTTTGCATTTGCCGACGACATGGCATTCATTGCTCAAGATATCCCCGATGCGCAGAAACAACTTCAACTACTACAAGAACAAGCAGCGAAAATTCGGTTACAAATTTCATTTGATAAAACAAAATTTATGACAGATATCAAAACTGCACCAGATGAACTCCAAATTGGCAACAACAAGATCTTTCGAGTAAACAAATTTTAATATTTGGGTGAATGGATTACAGCAAATTGTAATAAAAAAAAATCTATTGAATCGAGACTCCAGAAAATGGAGCCCGCTTTTTAGTTAACAAAAAATATATACAACAAACAGTGACTTTCCTGGAACTGCAAAATCCGACACTATACAACTGTAAATAGTCCTGAAGCTCTCTACGCTTCAGAGACACTCAATCTCCAATATAAAATATTAAAATAGCAAATAGAAGTGAAAGAACGTAAAATAAAGAGAAAAATCCTAGGACCAAGAACCAAAGACAGTGAACATTATCCAAAGCCTAACACAGAAATATATTTAAAAAAATCCAAAATCACAGACACAATGCGAATGTGAAGAATTAAGCTCATGGGATACTTAGAAATAATGGATCCGAACAGACTAACGTACAAACTATATACATTCTTAAAGAACAAGGCTACTAGACCAAATTGGTACAAACAGACAGAAAAGGATCTGAAAGAATTAGGATCACCGCTTGGCCAACGCTTGGCAAAAGAGCTAAAAAAAGAATCCAGTCCTGTTGTAAGGAGTTTTAATACCTTCTTTAGAGGGTATAAATATAACAATTCACAGCACCAATTTCTCTTTTAATGTTAATGTTATTTTTGTATGCTTGTTTAACGATGCAAATAAATAGTTTTTTAATTTGTGAATTTTTAAAAATGCATCAGTGATTGTTTTCAATGTTCATCAGTGTTCATTCTTTTAAATTTTAATTCTTTTAAATTTCTTTTCAAATTTATGGCAACGTCTGGTGGTTCTGTTAGTAACATATAACATTGAGTATTTTTTCCAAATATTGCACAAACAAAAAATATATAACTGTTTTTTGTGAATTCTCACCTTTAAGAAACAATGTCATCTCGACCATTCTCTAAACGTGTGTGCTGAACGTACTTTACTTCAAAACACCGAATGGTTATATGCTCTTATAATGTTTTTCTTACCTCACAAATCATTATGGGTTATTCCCAAAAAGAAGAGTATGACAAGGAAAGTCCAGACTTGAAGATAATATTCACTTTCCTGTAATTGCGTTATTTTCCTTGTGCTTCGCGTAACATGTGTCTCAAATCAGGGCTTAGATGTGAAGTAGTTTCAAAATACTTCCGTGATTTTAAATATATGCGAGTATATTGTCACAAGGAAGTTGATTTTTATATAGTTTTGCACTTATGCCATACCTAATTATCTTTATCGAACGTCTCTCAAATACGAATAAAATTATGGTTTATTGGAAGAGAAGTGATTCATACAATTGTATTATAATTTAATTTATATTTCTTACATTTATTGGCTTGTAGGGCGACCCGTGGCGCAGTGTGTAACGCGCTCGCCTTCTACCTCTGGGGACGCCGGTTCAAACCCGGTCCGATCCAAGTAGAATCCGAGGTGGTGGACGGAGCGGTGCTCGCGGCAGGTTTTCTCGGGGTTCTCCCGTTTCCCCTGCCTATCATTCCACCACAACATTCACTCATAATCATTCACACCCATTTCATTTCATAAATCACCGCTTCAGGGGAGGTGCGTCAGAAAGGGCATTCGGCACCATGAGTATTCCCCAGCCAAAAATCCTAAGAAGCATCATATCCATCCCCATTTGAGCCGACCCCACATTAAGTGGGAAAGGCTAGGAAGAAGAAGAAGACATTTATTGGCTTTATGTCAAATAATAATTATCTTATCCGAGGGGAGTGATAGGAGCAGAGTGTATTTTAAGCAACTGTCGCCTAGTGAAAGATTTTAAGCAACTGCCGCCTAGTGAAGGACTTAATGATAATTCACGATTTTGCGCTGTCGACAAAAATGAGAAATAATTAGCAAAATCAGCAATTGTATATTCAGACGCATGGCCAGCTGTAGATACCAAAAATACGTTAAAATATTTTAGTCTAACAATTAGTATGTTTTCTTTTTAGACATATTAAAACTATAACAAACAAGTCGTTCTCAGGTATTTAACAAAATTTTCTAAGATAATAGAAAATAATTTTCCCAAATTTATTTTTTTCCGGGGAGGAAGGTGGACTGAAAAATATTCAAGACCCCTCTGAACCCCCGGTGCCAAGCAATAAAAATTCCTTATAATAAGATATGGATTCTCAGATAATATACATCTATTGACAGTAAATAGGAATCTCTCAGCATATTAAAAAAATTTTCCCGGGTCTTCTAAAACAGTTTCAAAAGGTTTCTTACTTGATGTTATTGTAAAATATGTCCATTTATTTGTTTATGCAGTTGATGTGGTTTTAATATCAGCTAAAATGATAAGGAGATATTACGTTTGATGCGTTCCATTTGTGAGAATAAAAAATTCCACACAGTTTAAATGAAACGACCAAAACTGGGAAAATTTTAAACATATCCTTCTCGAACATTAAAATGACATATTTTATTGTATTTATAATTCTTAAAAATCATTTTTGTAGTTTTCATGTTAGTATTAAGATTGATACTCTAAACAAAAAGCAAATACATTCTCAGCTCACATGAAAAATATAAACAGAACTCGGGGGCAACTCCAGATCTACGAAATACCTCTTTTTATATATTTGACGGAGGATATTACTTTTACGTACGATAACCCGTATGACAAAACCTAATCTTAGTGACCCTATGTGACGCAATTGTGATGTGAAACTCAAAAAATTTGATAGTTTTGTGCATTGTTTTGTCCTTTCCTCGTAAGGTATTTTACTTCCTTAAAAATACTACTACAGTATGAAGTTGGTAATGAATCCATTTTCAAAGTGTGAAGTGTGTCGTCTCGTACGCCACAAAATTGTTTCTTTTATGAAACGAAGAAACAGTGATGTGACCAAACAATGTTCAAGATCATTGTGGAAGTTAAAATGACAGCTTTGTGCAACTTTTACTCTGTTTATTTTATTTTTTCAAGAAATGAACTGAATGATTTATTTAATAAATTATTCAGTGATAACCAGGGTTTGGAATTAACATACATTTTTCCTGACAATCTTAGGCTTTCAAAAATCTATTTATAACATTTTTTACCACCTAGGACCATTTTAATTTAATTTAATAGAGCATTTAAATGCATATGTCAATTTTTTTGCATCTTTTAATGCATTTTGTGATGAATCCTGTTTTAATTCTGTAATTTTTAGGTTAAATTACTGTAATCAGTCAGAATTTATATGTTCAATATTGAAATATAGTTTATGGACGAGATCAATGGTACTATTAAACTAACCTATTTTCCTCTTACACTTACTTAGTAAAAAGTAGATACATATGCCACTTATTTTTGAAAGTGCATACTTCGATATTTTTAGAGCAACTCATCCGATTTTTAGTGTATATCGATACGAACCCTACTGATAATTCATGTCACACTTTGTTTTTATTTTTAGAGCCCCCGCCTGCAGGAACCCCCCTCAACCTTTCCCAATCAACGAAATGTAAGAATGACCCTCTCCTTTTTACCGCACCACCCCTCATACTTCGATTCTGCGAAAATACACCCCTTATGACGAATATAATTAAACTGCAACTATTTCACTTTGTGGAACCATATGAGAGAGTTTAATAAATTTTAATTAAATTCTTCTCACCGTTTGTATATTGGTTTCAATGCTTGACCCTTAATAGGTCAAGCGTGTTTTAACTTTTTCTCAACCACTACAACTGTGTCTACACAACACTCATACATTCCTCCTGGTTTATTTGGTTCATTTTCTATATGATTTTAATATTCTTAAATTTTAATTATTTATTGACATTTTTACAAATCATATTTTAAATAATCAGATTGTTATAGTTATGTCCGAGTTATTATTTATATTTCAATCAATTTTTTTATTATTTCGTGTAATTATCATGAATACATAAGCCTCACAAAACGTTTTCTGACTATTTTTGGGTATTAATCCTTCAAAAGAATCATAATAAACGGCACATTTTCCTTCTACTCCACTTATCGGTATTCAGTTTCTGGTTTATCGTCTCACTATGGCTTCAAATCTTCCAGTCCGCATCAGGTAGAAAATAATCTCTTTGTAAAATCTTGACCCTTCTGTTCCAAACTTGAGTCAGAATAAAGAGGACCAATAGTAACGAGTTTCTTGCTGCGCTACTCCTCGTCAGTGGATTTTTTGTATTAATACTTATATTTATTATTATTTCATTCGATGTAAAGACAATCATTAAGATACAAAACTCATTGATTTTATTAACACTTGATAGTTAAAATCACATTCACGGTGATTGAGGATTACAACGTTTCGAGGTCAAGACTCTGCACTCCTCTTCAGGTTCAATCAATTCCATTAGGTTGCCCTACTACACATATCAACTGTTGATATGCGAGCAATAAAATTTTGAAATTCATTTGTCAAATTTTAGAAACATTGATAATTGTGTAGGTTTATATTAAAATTCTTAATCTACCATGTACATGAATCCGCATCGTTACTGTTAGGCAATACGTCTTTACATTCTGACGTTAAAATGTGACGCACTTGCAAAAAGTTTCCTGCATATTCAGTGTACGCTACTGACGATGACTACTATACAGTCGAAAAAGCTTTATAGCAATAAAATTAAAAGCAACAAACCAACGACTATTAATTTATCATTTTCTGATAATGTTGCCAATATTGTCACACTGGGGGCCCGTCTCTTATAAAATATAGGGACGGTTTTCGTCCCCAGCGGTGGGTCAGGGTAACACAGTTTTAGTTCTAGAGAAATTCGCTTGGACTTCCCTGTTCAGGTCTTCGCGTTGGGTTAATTAAACATGAACTCATGTAAAGTCTTAGTAAAATTTAATGAACTAACTAAGAGCCCTGAGTGGGCTTGAGTATAATGAGTTACATTACTGCCCTTCTGGGCGAATGGTTGACAACATTCTGACATAGCGTGCCTTAAGGGTGGTTCGTGATGCTGGGATTCGCAATGTTCCAAGTTATTCATACCATCACGCAAAGCATCGCAGCCGAAGTTGATGATCACTCTCGTAGCCACGGCGAAGGTCTGGGCAGTCCCAGCGACGTCAGCGCTCGGTCCTCAGAATCCCCGAGAAATGGGCGACCTTTGCCTTAAGTAAGTTTTAGGAGAGGTCCGCGGGGGTTGGTGCGTGTGCTCCCGAGAGCGCCTAGGATATGCGGCCACACCCTCGCGGGGTGGTGGAGATGCGTGCCCGTAAGGACACAATGCTGACACTTATGTGGTGGGGGAAGGTATGTGGAGATGGAGAGACTGCACACGGCCCTAAGATAACTTATGGAGATGGTAGGGCGTAGTCCAGTGCATTCAAATGCAATTAGGAAGAAAGAGGGAAAAATGTCACATGGAGGGGGTGACCGGGTGCAGTTGGGTGGCAAGTCACGCACTCGTGTGTCATCTCTGCTTGACCGCAGAGAAAAATAAGTTCTCCGGGAACATCACTACAGAGAAGAGACAAACAGGAAAGTTTGTCTCTCGCGACTGACGCCACGGGGTTTCCGTCTGGTGAGACACGCCTTAGATGACACTAACTTCACTTTATGGAGAAAAAATGCAAAGGTCATAACAGTGAATTTATTATTGAACAAAAACCCAATGAACACACAGCTGGAGGCTGTGAGATAACTTAGAAAGAGCTGTAGATAAAGTACATGGATCCACGACGGAGTCGTGGGCGAGACCATCGGAGAAAAATAGTATCGAAAGGGCCGTGGGATACTCTCGGAGGGAGCGGCGTCATGGCACACTGCGACAATATCCCACAATTACCAAGTGTATTCTGACTTTGCAGAATGCATTTTTTTGGTACCCTGTATAAACTGCCTGGGAATTAGTAGCAGGAAATCACACATACCACACAGTTATACGCAACCCTCGTTGTATAGACCAAACACAATTCTCGTGAAGGAATGCCTCAAAATTTGTGTCAAGTACTTACGAACGAAAGAATCTTATCGAATGGGATTGGTATATTTCACTATCCAGGGGATATTATATATATATATATATATATATATATATATATATATATATATATNTATATATATAGTGTGGAGATTCTAGTCTCCAATCGGACGCCTCCCAAGGTGGCGGATAGGGGGATGCTCACCAGATATGGCGGGTACTGAGGAAATAAATTACTCAGAGCAGACCAAAACTAGCAAAATAAAATCCAAGAGGCGTCTGTTGTGGAAACCACCAGCAACTTGGTCAGTGTCTGCTCACCCAGTGGGTGCGGCTGCAATCACTTCTTCTTGATCTCAATAATCAAGTCGTAAACGTGTGATCTCCCAATGGATGAACACCACAAACAAAGTTTCAACTTGACAAAACATGATGGAAAAGAAGGAAAAATATCCACTATCATGGACATCAGTCAGTGGACTGACTTCACCTGATCATCGGATTCCGGGACCAGAGACATCATGGCGAGAAGAGTCGGAGCGTCTCAAACTCTCTAAAAACTAAAAACAAGCATTACATTGGTACACTCAATGTAAACACTCTATTCAAACTAGGAAAACTTAAACAACTCACAAACACGATGGAAAAATTCAACATAAAAATTCTAGCAATTCAAGAGACACGTTTCACAGATGAAAATCATTTTGACACAGAAAACTACAGAATATGTAAAGGTAAACCTGCCATACAACACAACGGAGGACCCNAGAGACAGCAATTCGGCATGGCTTTTGTAGTTCATAAATCTATCAGGGATTCAGTCATAAATTTCAACTCTACATCAGAATGCATATCCACACTTTCTTTGAAGTCGGCAAACAAAGCATATACACTTATCAACACCCATCCACCTACTAATGAACACAACAGGAAAAACCCTCAGAAAGTACATGACTTCTGGAATCAACTAGAGGAGACTACATACAAAATCCCTAAGCACCATGTAAAAATTCTCCTAGGGGACTTTAATGCGCAACTGTGAAATTTCAGAAAGATAACTGGAATCTACACCGCACACAAAAGAACGAACAAAAATGGCGAAAGACTTATAAATTTCTGTGAATTTTTCAGCTTAAAAATCATGTCAACATAGTTCCAGAAACCCACACGTAAGCTCTACATATGGAAGTCACTAAACACTACTCTAGATGAATTTCTGATAGACCACACTGCAATCTCCAAAAACAATTCAAAAGATATTCTAAATGTAAGGACAACGAAAGGGTTCTTTGAGTCCGACCATCACCTTTTACAAATAAAAATCAAACTCCAACCAAATAGAAAGACAATACGACCCGAACAAACTTTCAATCCAGATCCTGAATATTGAAAACTTAACAAACAAAAAATAGCTCAAGAAATCAAACAAACAAACACCACAGGATGGAAAGAGCTTGAAGAAATTTTGAAGAAAGTAGTGAAACTAGGTCAACTCCCAAGGAAGCCGAAACACAGATGGTGGAACAACCTTTTTGACCTAGCAATAAATGAAAGAGTTAAATCATGGAACAATTGCAACAGTAACAAAACACTTGAAAAATGGCAGAAATTCATTAGGATTAGAAAACAAGCATCAAAAACCGTTCGCAGGGTAAAAAGAGAGTACGAAAATAATCGGATGAAGGAAATAGAACAGGATTTTATAAGAAACAACACCAGGAACTTCTACAGGACGTTCAGGGAAAACATAACCGGATATCGACCACCAAGTTTGTGCTTTCGTAGACCTGATGGCATCTTGGAAACTAACACAAAGAACAATTGCCAAATTTTAGCAAACTACTTCCAAATACTTATCAATTGCGACCCTCCCACAGAAAAACCTCAGTTTGAAAAACCCACATCCAACCCAGATTCTATCCCACCTCTCTAGAAGAAATAACAAAAATTATCAAATCGTTAAAAAATAATAAAGCCCCAGGAGAAGATGAGATCATTGCAGAGCTCTGGAAATTACACGACATCGACCTCACACAAGGAACACATAAAATAATAGTGGACATCTGGGAGACTGAACAAATCCCATCAGAATGGAAATGTGCAATTATCCATCCTCTACATAAGAAAGATGATAAATCGGACCCAAATAATTACAGAGGGATCTCTCTTCTTCCAGTTGCATATAAAATTGTTTCCCAAGTACTCTTTGATCGACTGGAACAACAAACAGACCTACAGATAGGAGAATACCAAGCTGGTTTCCGTAAGGGACGCTCCTGCATTGAACAAATCTGGAACCTGAAGACTATTTTACAGATAAGATCTTGCAAAAACACAGTGGTAACCTTTGTCGATTTCAGGAAGGCCTACGATTCAATTGATAGGCAGTCCCTCTTCAACACACTAGAGGAATTCAAAATTGACAGGAAAACCGGATCAATCATTAAACAAACACTCACGAACACCACAGCCAAAGTTAAATTTATGGAAGAAATTTCTGTACCTTTTGAAATACATACAGGAGTTCGCCAAGGTGATTGACTCTCGCCTATCTTGTTTAATGTAGTCCTAGAAAAAGTAATTAAGACATGGGAAAAAGAAGTTAAGGGAATACAAATTGGTAAAAGAAAAGATCTAAGAATGAATATCAAAGGCTTGGCCTTTGCAGATAATCTCGACATTCTTTCAAACAACAGAGAAGAAGCAAAACATGCTCTAGAAAAACTATGAAATAGCTCACAAAACTGGCCTTCTAATCTCCTTAAAAAAACACAATTCATAGAACGGTCACCATCAAATAACCTCCCCATAGTAACATGTTACGGAAATATATCAAATGTCCCCCACTTCAAATATCTAGGAGAAATCATCGAACCATCAGGACTGAACCTCACTGCAAACCTAGCACGCATCACAAAACCGCAAAAAGCCTATAAACTCACCTGGAAGCATTATAACAAAAAATCAATATCAGTAAAGGCAAAACTCAGACATTACAATACAGTCGTACTTCCTGAAGCATTATATGGAGCTAAAACAACACTTATACAGGGCCAAACAGAAATTAAAGATATTGAAAAACAAGAAAGAAAATGCCTCCAAAAAATATTTGGACCAATAATGAAAGACGGGATATGGATTAAACGACCTATATCAGACATATACAAACATACGGAAACAATTACAAACAACTTCAGGAAAAGGAGAGCAAAGTTTTATGGACACATACATAGAATGTACCAAAACAGAATCAAAAAAGAGTATTTGACATTACAAAATGCAGCAAAAATAAATCAAAATGGTTAAATGAAACTGAAGAGGACCTCAGACAAATGCACATTACAGAAAATGACTTCAATGATCGGGAAAAATTTAGGAGCACTGTAAAGAAACGTAAATTTGAACAAAATATAGCTATAAGAAGAAGAGGAAAAGAATGGACTGCAAAGAGAGAACACGGTGAACACATGANATTTTTGTTATTTAAAATACTATCTAAAATATTTTAAAAAAAAAAAAAAATATATATATATATATATATATATATATATATATATATATATATATATATATATATATATATATATATATATGAGAGTTAATCTATCGCCATTGTCTGACGCCATCATATCTATGATGACGGTAGACAAGATCTACAGATAAATTCGAAATTCAAGTGATCATAGCAGCACCACACTAACAAACTATAAATTCAGTTTCACCACAATTTTGTAAATCCAGAGTTTACTATGAAGGTTGCTACTTATGTACCCGGAATTGGCAACAATGATATTGTTTTGCGCAATTTAACGTAATAATTGTAAAGTTCGACATTTTTGACCATATAGAAACTCAAAACGTTTATCGTTGAACGCTATTTGTGTTGTTTACATTGACAAAAATGTTTAATCTCGGTCAAAAAAATGGAATTAAGTTTGAACATTTTCGTGCGATGATTTACTACGATTTTCGACGTGGATTATCTCAACAACAGTGCACCGACCAACTTACTTCGACTTTTGGCGATGAAGCATCATCCACTACCACTGTATATCATTGGTTTTGTGAATTCAATCGTGACCGTGGTTCTCTCACGGATGAATTAAAAGAAGGTCGTCCGAAATCGGTTGTTGTGCCAGAAAACATAAATGCTGTGCGCGAACTGATAATGCAAGATTGGCATGTGACGTATCGTGAGATTGAGGCATCTTTGGGCATTAGTATGACAAACATACACAAGAATTTACATCAACATTTAGCCGTGAAAAAGATTTGCTGGCTTTGGATTCCGCTAACTTGACAATCGCTCAAAAAGGGTCGTGTTTATTGGTACAAAGAAATGATCAAAAAATACAATCGTGGTACTTCATAAAGCATGTATAACATCTACACAGGTGACGAATCGTGGATATATGCGTATGAACCCGAAAGTTAACAACAGTCGACTGTATGGGTGTAATGCCGTGTTCTGTACGTGATCATAGAGAAGCTAGAGATAACGAGGCAGTGCCTAGTGAAAGGGTAGTGAATTAACACAGCGGCTTGCCTATTCTTGGTGTGGAACTTTTGAATGTGCCGTTGAAAGGGACAAAGGGCTTGCGGAATGTGAAAGGTATGGAAATTTGCGTAGGTTGGGAGGACAGGGCAGCGGGGTCGGCTCCTGGATTGACATCCTCGCCTGGCCCTGTAAAAGGAGGGAGGGAACAGATCCCCATTCTGGCTGCTGAGAGAGGTGATGTAAGTGGAGGCGGAGGCACGTCATGTGTCCACGGAAGTTTGTTATCCGAGTAGACTTTGAGACTGTAGTTGGGAAGTGCGAAAGTTAAATCTTTTAATTAATGTCTGTGCAAATGTTATGTTTTATTTTGTTTTATCTTGAGTAAACATTATTTATTTTTAAACTCAAAGTAGTTTGGGGTGGTGACAGCGAACTAGAACCAGGTAGAAACGTTACAAAATGAACCAAAACCCAACAAAAGTTCGCGCAAGAATCACTTCAAAGAAAATTGTCACCTGTTTTTTTGGAATAAGTAGACATGCGGCTACAGTGGCCCTTGAGAATCGTGGAACGGTTAATTCTGAAGGGCGCACAAACATTTGTTTGCCACAAGCATTTGAAGATATAAGAAAAAACAACTAGTGCCGTAGAATCATTCTTCACCACGACAACGCGACCTCACGCAAATCGAGCCAAACAACTCAATATTTGAGAGCTCAAAACATCGAGTTGATGAGTCATCCGCCATACAGCCCTGACTTGGCACCGAATTATTTATTTTTGTTCCCCTGAGTCAAGAACAAACTATTTTCGATTGAACAACGATTTCCGACGCCATAACAAGCGGTTGATGCAAGTTCGGAATGCATATTTTAGAAATACCTAAATCGGAATGGAAGAATTGCTATAAACATTAGTTGAAGCGTATGCAAACTTGAATCAATCATCTAGGAGAAAAACAATAAAATAATTTTCAATGATAAATATTTTATTTATTTATTGTTCCGGATACATAAGTAGAAGATGTCCCGGAGCGGAATATTACAAAAGAAGCACAGACTTTATTTGTTTTTTCGGTCTAATAGAATAGTATTATTATAATTTTTACATTAAAATTAAGGAGATTAGGAAAAAACACCACGTTAGACTTTATTTTACACTCTGGATAACGTTTAACAAGTTATATTTATTTTAACACAATTATTTATCATTTTCCTTGAAAATAATTTTGACTATTCAAGAGAAAGTAATCCTTTGTTCCTGCTAACCCAATTGCTGAGAAGCATATAATTTTGTGAGAAGCGATATTGTCAGTCCACACGTAATTTTCTCGTTTCCTTTGAATTCTGTGAGAATGCTTTGCTCATCTATACGAAAATCTTTTAGATTACTTACTAAGTAGATTATCAGAATATTTTTGTGTATGATGTGAAACGCAGAGAATAGATAGACTATTGGACTCTCTAAAGATTATTGAGACACATAAATGGAAAAGGTTGTAAGTGCCCATCCCTACAAAAAAAGATACTTTTTTTTTCGTGAAAAATTGTTTTCTTACCAACGCCAATGCTGTGGTAATTGATATAAGTGATTTCGGTAGTTTAATTACAATGGCGACCAAATGATAGCGTGGGTGTGTACATCGTCGCGATACAAACATGTGATATGCAATAACAGTCAGCGAATTCAATATTATAATACATTTTTCTTCTATTTTTTTAATAAACTGGCATTACTCCAGGCAATATCAAATGTGTCACTTAGACTGTTTTGGGTACCATCCGTTGCATATGGAGCGTTTTTTCCGAGATCACGAATGGTATTTCGAACATATTTTTATTGTTAGTCACTTATAATGGTTTCAACAGAACACCTTAAATTTGGATTCAAGTTTATTTTTAAAAGCCACGTTGGTTCCGGTATCAAACAAGTAATATATGATAAATTTTCCATAATTTTGTCATTTTAGTTATGGCGTTTAATCAGTTTTTTTTGTCTTCTGTAAAAACATGTTTTTGTCAAACACGATTTTTTTCCATACATCAATTACAACATTTCCATCAATTACAACCTCCAGTCCAAAAAAAAGTATTGATTAGAGGAAATGTAAATACGGTAAATATTATATGTTCTAGTGCTAAATTATGAACGAGGCAAGGTTTTTTCAATTTTTATTTGTACTGCACAAGTATTCTGGTACCCATTCTTCTTTCTTCTGATGCCTTCCCCCCCCCACCTCGAACGGCATGCAGAAATATTCACAAAACGTTTTTCTATGATAACATGCTTCTCTGTCACTTTTCTTTAGCGTCAACGAGGAATCCCGAAAATGATTGTAATTAATTAAAAAGCTGACGATTCATTTCTTTATATATACTAAGAGGTTTTTTCCACCTGATCTGATTTCTTAGTATGGATTCAAGGGGCAATTTAATTTTTATTACAAAATCATTCATATAATCGTTTAGAGGTGAATATAATAATTTTTTAATGGCGCAATACTGTTATCCTGCTTCCTGAGAGGATGGATTATTCTTTTTATGTTAATTGGAGTTACTACTGTTCTAATTACCCCTCGATTTCCAGGAGGTCTGAACCTTCGCTCCTCCTTTATCCCTAAATTCCTGAATACATCACTGCCTAGTGTAGTAATATGTTCATGTTATTAAATAAGAGCAGTGTCTTAAGATGTCTAGTCATCTTAGTACAATTGTTACTACTACATGCTACTAATGACAGTAATAACATTGTCTTTCTATTAGCATGATTATTACATTTCAGTTATCTCGACACCGGTTGTCATCGCTCACGCATTTTCTCTCAAACCCACCACCGCCTTATACGATAGTTATATAACACAGGTCTGCGATTGAAAAGTTGTTCTAAATGTCCGTTTCCACGAGCAATAAAGTTTGCGACATAATGTCGAGAGAACTTGCGTCGTTTACACGAGCCGCAATTTCTCTCGCAAGTTGCTCTTAGAAAGTATGAGCGACATCACTTTCTGGTTGATCTCGGACACACTTGCCGGAAATATGTCGAATTGGCAACTGTCTACGTCGCTAGAGTTGGCGCTTTAAATCAGAAAAGAGAAATCGAGAGAACTTGTTCGAAAACAAAGATTTTGGATAAAGCGTGGAGAGTAGCTGAAGAATTAGACTTCAAAACAAAGCTATCCAAATTGAACAAGACTGGGATTATTGATTGTGGTTATCGTCTTAATAATTTGAGTACTATATAACTTATTTTATAAGAAAATTTTAAGTTATTTGACGTCAATGAGAATTTTTTAGTTCAAGGTTTCCAAGTTGAAATTGTATGTTTCATTTATATTTAGAATAATGGATAAACAATAAAATATAAACTTTTCTCTTACACTTCTTATATAATTTTGGTTCTAACGTTGAAAAATAGTAACAGTTATTTTAAAATTGTCCAATTATCCAATTATAGTCAACGTCCAGTATAATGTGTTCATGTTATCTTGAAATCTTTTTTGCAAAAATGTGAGAAAAAACTGAGAATTAACTGGAAAACTGAGAAAAGTCAAGTAAATTCGTTATAGAAAAAATATTGGCCACCCTGTTAAAACATTTTCAGTTGGTCTCAAAATTAAGCTTAGAAATTTGATTCCTGAAATCGATCCATTCTTACATTTTAAAACAAAACATTTAAATATAAGCATTACAATTGTTCTACAGAATCCATGTAGATCAGTTAAGCCTACTATATGAAAAGTAACATAAGAACTACTTCATCAAAGTTACTATTATCCTCGTTATATTAAATGCTAGAATTTTAAAAAGCATTACATCTATGTGTAAGTATTTTCTTTTGGAGAATAAAAACGTTTCTCGTTCATGAATTAAAAATAAGTCTAAAAGAAAAAAGTTGAGAGTATGGAGAACAATGTATTGCCACTAGATTAATTGTTATTTTGAAGAAAAGATAATAGGTGCCTATAACGCACTTTTCACCAAACATATCTTCTTCTTATTATTATTATTAGATCTTGCCAAAATAAATTTTTCTACTTCAATTTTTCAGACAATTCGTACTAAATACAACTAAAAAAACAAAGAATATAAAGTCATCATTTTCCCTTCTTTTTTGACAAGTTTCTTTATTCAAATGATTTTTAATGTAGGTAAAATAATCAATGAGTTACAGCAATGAAGGTTTCTAAGAATAATTCTAAGAGTATACTTACTAAAAATGTGAACAGAATACTCAATTTGGTGAATCACTGGTGACATGCAACATTTTTTCCATTAAAATTACACAACTAAATTGGTAGTCAAAACCTCGAGTCTTAAAAATTTTCAGAAAGCCAGATGCGCACCAAAATATTAATTCCACATACAGTCGCAGCATTCTCGTACGGAATTTTGAGTATAACTTGATTTGAACAGAATAAACACTATATTCAGCTGAAAGTATAGAATTTTGTAACAAACTCAGCGCCAGTTCAAGTTAAATAGGGCTCCAAATAGATCAAAATGTCGATATGATGCGATTTACATTCTAGCTCGTCTACTATTTATTGAATACTTCTTTCTTTTGACTTGATTTAAAACGGGATAATTTCTCGGGCACCCGATTATTCACAAAACCACTGACTCAAAAAACACACATTGGAATTCATGTTACCTCACAAGCATGTATTGGTGATTCACAAATTAATAACTCTAATTCATTGAAAAGAACTGATTCTATAATACACGAGACCGAAGGTCATTATTAAAATATTACTTGTGATAAAACTGATATTTTCAACAATGCAATATTATGTTATATATACAATATACTTGGACTCTTACCTGTTATTCAAATACCCGCATCACGACCGCAACGAAGAAACTTGCACGCCAAATGTCGCTGAACCTTCCACGTGGGTTCGAAATCAACTTCGTATGTCCAGAGAGAAGGGGTCTTGTGTTTACACGGACTTGCACCAACGCTCTCTGAGAGATGGTCTGGCAAATTCAGAAAATGTCCGAGAGACTCTCAGAGCCTCTCGCGCAAGTTATGTCGGCATATTTCTTCCTCGTGGAAACGGACCTTAAGAGTGATAATCGGTTTTTATCGATTTTATGATACTGAACTCAGAAAAAAAATTCCAGCACGTAAGGTTTCCTCACAAATGTTGTATTATCTTCCAGAACAATTGCTAATTAATCGAAAAAGAGCACGTTACAAGGTTTAGTATTTACTTGTAAATTTTGAAAAAAAATTTAATTTTCCTCAGTGTTTGCGAGTGGAGGATAGTAGTTTGAAACATCTCTAGTGGATTAATTTGGAAATACTAGTGCAATCCGGTCCCGTTCGAACTACATTACTTTCATGCAGCGAAATACAGTTCAAACTGAATATTTTCATGTTTTTGTTGTGTTTTTCGTGTGTGTTTCCTAATAATAATAAATTTATTGTCAAAAAACAGTACAAACTGCGTATGACCACGTGGAGGACAATAAAATAATTTACTCNAGGGACCATCCCATCAATTCCGATCAAGGGCCCTAAGGCAGAGGCGGATTCAAAAATTTCAGCAAAAGTTCCTAGATAAGATAAAAAGTAAGCTGCGAGGTATAATACATATATAATGTCAATATGTTTGTAATTTAACGCAAATATGTTTGTAAATTTATATGTACAAGTTATTATCGAACAATAGATTATTCTGAGTATAGAGTTTAAAAATCTTAAGAGTTGAAAAAACACTAAATTCACGATTTATTGTTACAATAAACACGCCCCTAGACAAAGCCTAGAGAACCTGTATAAGAAATCCGCCTCTACCCGAAGGAAAAATGGAGAAAAACCCGGGCCAGGATAAAATATAAAATGAAAGATTACACTGGTCAACAAGCCTTTTTCATCAGATATGATTTTAGGTGGACTAGATAGATTTTTTAACGCTGATTTCAAATCGTGTTTTCAGTTTTTCTGTATCACGTCCAGTTTTTGTGATGAGATGAATTATATATGTTTCGCAATATTTGATATTTTGTTACAATTTAAATAATAGTAACAAATCATTTCTGATTTTTTTTTTCAGATTTAGTATGCCTAGAAAATGTAAAAATCACCCAGACACATTTTGCTATGTGTGCGGATCATTTACAGCTTCAGGACAACGACGTAAAATTACAAATGAGCTTATGAAAATCTACAAATTGTGTTTTGGATGTCCACTAGGCGATCAGGACAAATCTTGGGCTCCTCAGATTATTTGTACATCGTGTTCTAGTTGTTTACGTGATTTGCTTCATAAGCGGAAGACTTCGTTTCCATTTGCAACACTCATGATATGGAAGGAACCGAAGGATCACCTTAATGATTGTTATTTTTGCGCCTTTAATACTACTGGCTTTTCAGTCAAAAATAAACACAAAATTGTGTATCCAAATTTGGATTCAGCCATCAGGTCGGTTCCTCATGATGCGTCATTGCCTGTTCCAGTCCCTCCATTGGATTGACTAGACTCTGACGAAGAAGAAACTGAATTTAATACTTTTGCTGGCATTAGTGATCAGTATCCTACAGATTCGGACTATACCCGTGATTCTGATATAGGACCAGAAACCTTTGCCCAGGATGAGCTGAATGATTTTATTAGAGACTTATCATTGTCAAAAGAAAAAGCAGAGCTCTTGGCATATAGACTTAAGAAGAAAAACCTGCTTGTAGCAGGCGTAAAATTGTGCCACTATCGAAAACGTAATCTTGACTTACCCAAGCTTTTTGTCGTTGATGGCCCATTGTGTTATTGCAATGATATCAACGGACGTTTTGAAATTCTATCGCAGTCACACATAGCATTTGAATGGCGCTTGTTTATTGACTCTTCAAAGCGAAGTTTGAAAGCTGTGCTATTGCATAATGACAATTAAAAGCTTTGCACACCAATTGCGCATTACGTTCATTTAAGTGAAACGCATGAAAACATGAAAATACTGCTTGAAGCAATCGATTACAAAACTCACCAGTGGAATATCTAAGGTGATTTAAAAGTGATTGGAATGCTAATGGACATGCAAGCAGGGTTCACAAAATTCTGTTGTTCCCTGTACTTGTGGGACAGCCGTGCTACTGCAGAACATTATGTCAAACGTGACTGGCATCAAAGGGATGAGTATAATCCAGGAAGGAACAGTATCCAATATATTCCTTTGATCGATCCTCAGAAAATTCTCTTACCACCTCTCCAGCTTGGCTTAAGGAAGAATTTTGTGAAAGCCATGGGAAATGCTAATTCTGCAGGATTTCAGTATCTGGTAAATAAATTTCCAAAGATAGCGCTGCAAAATTGAAGGAGGGAGTCTTTGTTGGGCCACAAATTCGTGAAGTATTGCAAGACACAAACTTCATAGATTCTCTCAATGTTGAAGAAAAAGAAGCTTGGCAGGCTTTCACATGGACTTGTCAGAACTTTCTGGGCAATCACAAATCTCCCAACTATAAAGCTGGCATTCAAAAGTTGCTTGATACCTTTCAGAAGATGGGATGTCGTATGTCTTTGAAATAGCATTTTTTACATTCGCATCTCGAAATTTTTCTGAAAATCTTGGAACTGTGAGTGATGATTTTACCAAGACAGTAATGGAAAAACGCTACCAAGGTTTTTGGAATGAAAGCTTGAGGGCCGACTACTGTTGGATGTTCTATCGCGACGAACCAGATAAATTGCACAAAATATTCACAACGATTTTGATTTAAAATTTTTGTCCATTTTTGTTCAATATTTAAGCGCTTAATAAACTGATGACAAATATTTGTGGTGTATAAGCTAAACAATAATATAGATGAACTTTGGTACGCGTCTGTTCTCTGTAAATCTCTGAAATATACATAAAAGCTAAGAAACCAAAATAGTTGTGATTATCTCGTAAAGCAGACGTGCTAGAAGCCAACTAAGTACAGATTAGGAATCAGCGTAAAAAATTGACCTAAGAAAATGTGTTTTTATTTATGATGAGAAGAAAAAAAAATTTTTTTTGACCAGTGTTATGAGTATTCTCCATATATGTGACAAATATATCATCCAAATTCGGTGCCGTGATCATTCCCTCTTATTTTCTAACGTTAACACACCTCATTTTAAATTACCAACTTTAACGACCATTTTCAGACGTTCTCTGTTGTAAAATATTATTTTTTTTTTTATGAAATGTTACTAGGATACTGTACTCTTTATGTAGCACCTAACGAAGTCGCAAACCAATGACAAAGCACAATCCAGTAGCGAAATGAAATATATTTTCAATATTTTCTGAACAAGGTCGTAAAAGATGATAATTGTATAACACTATTTTGACAGTCGTAAACAGCATTACTACCACTTTATTTCAATTGTTAAAAGCATAATGTTTAATATTTATTGTTTAATGAATAATAATTAAAATAATTTTCAATGATAAATATTTTATTTATTTATTGTTTCTAAAACATGATACAATTAATATATCTTTATTCAGCATAGTGCTGGATACTGAGCATTTCTTCGGGAACCTTTAGGACACTTGGATCGTGGTGCGCCGCGCAGATAGATGGGTTGGGTAATGAAGTTACCTGCGGGAGCATAATTACAAGCGAAGATTTTCCTATATCTGTTACCGCTTAAAAAGCGTGTAAAACCACAACCTACTCGTGCTGTTTTAGCCCATACCACTTGCGTGTAGTGTCCTGTAGCAGAATTGAATCTGAGAAAGAGAAAATAATTAGAGATATAAATAAACAGGATTTATGTACTATACATTCCAGCTCTTCGTTATTGTCCAGCTCTTTGTTATCAAAAATTTTTGTTCGTCAAAATGTGCCATGTTGCTGCCATGTGTCTTTAGTAAAAAAGTTCTCAAACATGTTTGAGACGTTGTAGACCGTTAAAAACTCACAATAAATTTTGGGTGGAATCCAACGAAATTCGTGTAATGTATTTAACAATGGCAGATTTAAGTTTAATGGACATCAACAGTATAATAGTAATAAAATAATAATAAAAATCGGTACACCCCAAAAATAGAAGACCCCGAAATGGGTTGTAACGTTGACTTCCTTTAAAATTATACTATAAATATTATGTGTATTCCAACTAATGTCTTATAATATATTTCAGTATAATGGATTTAAGAGATGGACGTAAATAGTGTAATAAGTAGGATAATGTTAAATTTTAAAGATATATAAATATAATACGTTAAAGTGTAATAAATAAAAGTTTTTCAAACCTTCCACACAAATAAGTTAGAAAAGGAAATAATATTGACATACTTGTATCTATCGACGCTTCCTGAGTTCCATAATGAGACTTCGTTGTACCAGCTGTTAATGCGGTCGACCCATTTGCTGGACTTATCGTTGCCGTTGGTCGTAATTTCAAGTGCCAAATTTTGTCC
This sequence comes from Laupala kohalensis, assembly GCA_002313205.1. Lineage (NCBI taxonomy): Eukaryota > Metazoa > Arthropoda > Insecta > Orthoptera > Trigonidiidae > Laupala > Laupala kohalensis. Next base: position 43,247 of record NNCF01131564.1, on the reverse strand, counting down.
CACGGACTCTCCTCCTTCAAAACAACACATTTTAAGCACATCACAATTCTCTATTTTAATTATGATGACAATGAATAAATACCAAAGAACACACATGGAATCTGTTAACTGTGAAGAAATACTAGGGAAGAGGGAGGCGCATGAGGACAATATTTTTCTTTATTCTTTTAATATTTGTAACAAGGTAGTGTAGTTACTTTGGTGTGTAAATGTACTTCAGTAGTTTAACTTGAAATAATTTAACATGTCAATTTTTAGTTCTTCAAAGAACATACGGAAAAAAAACTAAGACGGAATTTAAATATTGTTTTTGCCAAAGAAATGCAAAAATATAATCCTTAACCAGGTGACAACGATTAGTTTAATTTCATCTTGTAGGTTTACTGACAGACTGAGAATAATTAAACCATGATAAGTAACAGTCTATGTCTTTGTGTCCTTTTCGAGTAAGGTGTAGCTCTGAATCATTGTGTTTTCTAAGAAAGTCAAATTCATATCCCATTTATTTAATAAAACATCATTACAACCAAGCTGATATGTGGGTCGTGGTAATCCATCAGTATTGTAATAACTTTTATGCATTTTAGAATTTTACAACACAATTATTTAATGTTACGTAAATAATAATTATAATAGGGCAAATAATTATTATTTGATTTGGTGATAACTAGCATTGCTTTACTTCTTAAAGAGACATAAAGTAGGCCTAGATCGAGATTAACTGATAGTAAATGTCAAGAAATGTTTTCCTTGAAGTTTATTTTATATACCGAGTTAATTGTTCGTTTATTATGACTTAAATAAACGTAAATATTTGTTCGCGTGTACCCCTTCATAAGAATCAACACATGCCCCACAGGTAGATTGAAGATATTTATCTCCGTAACTTATTTCAGTGAAGGATATTCGGTATACATTCCTTTAATATTAGATATATTAAAACTAGCAAATATATACTACAACAGAACTGCCCTATAAACTAAAAATAAACAAATTTTGGTTTGTTTGTTGAGGGAAACATAAAATGTTCACATGAACCTTCCTCTCTTTCACATATTCTCCGCATATGGAAGGATGAGCTCCACAATTTTTGCACATTTCTACATTTTACATACATTTTCTAGAATGAATATATACATTTAAAGAACTGATTTTTTTTCAACATTTGTATTCAATATGTCCAATATCTCTTTATCTTTCCAATAACTTTGGGTTTAGATATTTTTGTTAATAAAATATTCGGAATACCTACAAACATTTACAAAATATGTACTTCTATTTCTTTGACTTACCAATCTTACATAAATTGATTGAATGATAATATGTTTTAATATTTTTGTAAAATAAATTATTGAGATAAATACTCGTAGATTTTAATACTTTCCTAATTTTAAAAAATATTACAATGGCACTTTACCATAAATATTATTCATAAGTTGCAAAAATTTTAAAACTTTCCACTTACAGAATGTTTGAACTATAAAAATTTAAGGAATATAAAAAAGCATTTAAGACTATATTTTCATAGTTGTGAACCTCATTTTTGTTTATTTTGTTTATAAATGCTACATTGAAAGTAGTATCACAAGTTACGTATTAATTAAGTGCAAAAATTAAAATGTTAACACGTGGGATGTATCACTTACTTGCGGTTTTGCGACATGAATCATGATCCCAGATACATTGATCAGCCCATCGCTGAGCAATAAACGCTAATTCGTCGTCCCACACCTGAAAGGCAAACAATAACGTGAATCTGTTAAAAGTGTACGGCCTAAACATGCAATTTTATTTTAAGAAAATTGTGATAGTGAGTGTATGTTTGAGAATGGTGTGTTAGTATAAATTCTCAGATAATTTTTACTAGTGCACATTGTAGATGAAATTTGTAACCAATATGACTTATAAGGGTAGTGTCGTGGCACATAACTCGTGAATAATTTCGTATAACGTCGTTCCTTCAGTTTCTGTAGTGTTTTGAAACGTTTCAAATAAATAAATATTAAATAAAATGTTATAAATACTTATATTCTTACGGGAGGAAGGTGATATCATTAACCCGCTCTGAGTCTTAGAATTGTGGCATCCACTACTACCCCACATGGTTAGGAATCCCGAACTGCTATTTATTATTTTCCTATGTGTTTCCTACGAGGATGATATCATACAGTTCACCGGCATACACTTCCTACATCAGTTTCATCCCTAGTTGCGGCACCCTCCCTCATGGACTCGAGATGTTACACATATTTGAAATAAATGAAAAGTAATGGAATAGTTGAGTATTCATCATACCGCTCCATCTTTTTGGTCTCCAAAAACTGAGAATTTAACTTATTAATGTATAGAATATAAATCAGAAGAAAAAGCACGTTTATGGAAGTGAGTTTGTCAATTTTGGCAGAATTTGTTCCCTTAAGAGAGACGCAATTAATTTATAAAGTTTCTGCTTATGTCTTTATGTGTTTGTGTTCTTTTTATGGCGTTACTGCAAGTTAATTAGACTTAGGTGCATGTTTGAGTTCCTTATTCGTACAAAGCTAGTTTTTTAAAGAGTTTCTAATTAGTTTTGAAGAAGATTAGGTTCCTTATGTATTATTTTTGAAAGGAACATTAATCACGTGCTTATGCAATTGTTATGATATTTATGTACTTACAATATTCATAATAAGGGGTCTACCGGGCAGATTGACCTGAAAGTTCACAAAAGACTTAAGACAAGGATGAAGAAGACGGGAACGGTCCAACGGATGGCTTTAGAGTATTTACAATCCGAAAGAGAAGATAGCGACAACGGAGTAACTGTAGATTACGAGAAAAGAGATAATGCCTGTTTCGAAAAAGTTTCTTTTAATAAACGCTTATAACGATCGTGCAGGTAACAGATTAAGTACACCTGAGACGATCAGCCAACTCTTGCTTACAAGTGTGTCTAACGCGTGCGCAGTTCTGCAAAATTGACATTCTCGCCTTGAAGATAGTATACATTTTCAGTAAGCGGTAGGATGTCGCGCCGCCAAGACGGCCGAGTCCTAGCATGCCACCTGCCGCCTGTCGAATTGGGGTAGTTCAATTTACACCATCACGTTGAGCTAGCGATCAGACCTAGGTTTGTTCTCCCACGCAATAGCAAGCGAGCGAAAGGAAAGGTAGTTCAAATTTCTATCATAGCGCTGCGCCAAATATTTTCTGCAGGCAAATGAAAAACGTTGACGACAAATTCATTTGTCAAGTCAAATTCGGCTGTCCATCAGAGAACGAGAAACGACAAAAATACGTATTGTATCTTATAAAATTAGTTTTTTGGTCATTTTTTCATATTGAAACATTTTATTAAAATTCACATTTTAAATAGTGTGAAATTACTTCTTAATTTCAACTCATTATTGGCAGAGCTCTAAAAAACTTCATGACAATGAAATCTTATTTTTTAGAAGCTCCAATCAGATTAATTCTCTTCAACAATAAGTTGCGTTCTTTATTGATTCTTCTATTCACTCTTGTGAAAAAACTGTTATCCACGAGACTGCTGCTGGTGCTGTTTCGAGTTTGCTGTCTTCTTGCAGATTCTTTTGTGTTAACAATGCCTATGTACGAAAGACCCCTAGTCAACATAGTCGTGTTAGAAGGTTGAGCGATGAAATGTTAGTTAAAGAATAACTGAAGAGTGAAGGTAGGGGTACCCGAATGTCGGTGCCTGGTAAGGTTAGAAGTGCAGAATACATAAGTTACCAATTTTTTAAAGCGGAGAAAAAAATATGAAAAGATAATCCTAACAATGAATGAGGTAATATTTCAGAATACTGCAGGGAAAGTTAATGCGTTTCTGAGAGATGGGATCACGCAATTGTGGGGAGATATGGTAGCTCTGTATAAAGAAAATACAAATTAAAAAATCACATAAAAACGATGTAGGACATACAAGATGTTAAGAAGGTCTTATGCAATTTACGAGGAAAAATTAACATCCTTGCACAGCAAAGCGAGGTAGATATTCAAGGGAATAGATAAGAAATTTATGAACTATGTTATACAAGACAATTTCAAGCTTTATGGAGAGAATATGGAAAAGACGACTAATGTTATTGGGGAAGTGCTGGATGAAATTGGATTAGTGCATGTTAACATGCGAAGGAAGCTGGGTTAAACTGAAGGAAAAATATGAAGAGATTTCTACCAGGCACGGACTCAAAAGAATTATGCATATTAATGTGGATATTAGGCACAATTGGGCATGGTTTGATGGAATTAAAAGAATTATGCAGAGAAGGGAGGGAGAAAGAATACAGAAAAAAGTGAGTTATCCAGAATAGGTAGCCAATCGCAGTCAAAATAAGGAGTGTGCAATGAAAAGGTGATAGCTCTGCAGAAGAGGTACAAAGATGAACATTATGCCGTTTTAAGCAAGGTGAGGATAGGGTAATGAATATTAATGTGGATATGTGGCGGAAAGCTGGTAAGGATGAGTTCGTGGTTGTTGTTGACGGAGATAAAAGATATAGAAACCATCAGACGAGTTATTGCTCTGACAATCTCCAGGAGAAGGAAGTAAAAAGGTACGTTCGAATTGGTTTTATTTGGTGTGGAAGAAGGAGTTAAAGAGGAAGACTTTATACAAGACATAATAACACAAAATTTGAATGGAGGACAAATGGAAAAAACTACGACTGATATTACTGTTGTAAGACGAATTGGTCGAAAAGAGAGGGTTCTAGAGGTAAATGGGAATGTATTTTTTGCGATAAGGGATCACAAACGTATAAATACTGGTATGCGGTCGACCCGTTGAACAAAATACATAGAGCCAACATGCTGCTACTGGTTCCTGCACCAACATGCTGCTACTGGTTCCCGCACCAACATGCTGCTACTGGTTCCCGCAATACGGCCATCTTGCTCAAGACTACAAAGAACAATCTTCCGTCATGTGGGCACTGTGGAAGAAAACTAGAATACAAAAACTGCACTAAAATCGATGAACAAAAGCGTTTTGTGAATTGCATTCGAAAAGGTAAAATAGGGACCACTCTGTGAGGAGCCCAGAGAGTGAAGAGCACACAAGAGTGAAAAAAAATCCAACTGTGGGGATTATTATCAAATATAGGGATTTCATTTCTTCAATTCAATATTAATGGAGCATTAATGGAGTATAATAAACACAGCAGACCTCGTTAAATACATGGGTGAGAATGGGTTTGAAATAGGAAAGATATGAGAACCTTACACATTTTGGAGCAGATTATCTGGATTGCCACTACGGTATCGAGTTGTTGGTGAGACAGGTGGGAGAGACGCGATATTAGTTGCAACTAGTGACACATTGAGATGATTGTGGCAGAACACAGGAGAAGAAATTTGCATGTTTTCAAACTGTATTAATAAATAAGGGGAACATCTCTGTTAATCTATACATACAATATACGCATCGAGATAGGACGGTGTTTGGAAACGTGGAGAAAGAATTAAAACATTAACAGGTTATTAAATGGGGAGTGGAAAGAGATATCTAAATTGTGTGCGGATATAATTACAAATGAACGGGGAAACATTTTGGAAAATATTATTTTCAGAGATATTTTGAGAATATGTAATACGTTTAGCATGGCAACTTTCGAGATGGATAATGGAATGTCGATAACTGATTTGACACTAAGGACGTATTTAAGAAAAACAGAAGTACAAGACTGGATGATAAGCAGAGCTACAGATAGTGGCCACAAGACTATACAGTATACGATAGTACAGAAGGAGGATTATTCGATGGAGAACCGGTGCTTGGTTAATTATCGGCTTGTCGGTTGAAATAAGTAGATAAAGGATGGACGATCAACGTGTACTTATAAAGTTGATGAAGCTGACATAAATAAGGCAGTTGAAATGCAGCAGAGGAACATATTTCAAAGCATAGAGCCGCATTGTCGACGGATTGAAACGAACCATAGAAAAGGACAACCTTTGTGGGACAAGTAATTGTACCTAATGAAGAAAAGGATAAATAGGTTACGAAGGCGATTCCAACGTCGAGCTAATAAACTGCGAGCTGAGAAATGGAGAAAGAAGAAAAACAATTTGAATGGAAGGTTCGTGAGAAGAAGAAAATAAATCGGCAAGATTTCATTGCAAATAGTATCAATGAAAATATATGGGGTGTTCCATATGATACAGGGAGAAAAAATCTTAAGAAGCGAACAATCTGGAACAGAAAAATATAAAAAATACGTTTAGGAAATGACTTTACAAGTGACTGGCGGGAAACAGGCACAGTTCTCATGGAAGTGATACTAGAAGCTAAAAGAGATAGGGTTATGTCATCTAAAACTTATGAATATTTTGAGGAGGAGACTGATGATGTTAGCAAGACCGAATAGGGTAAATAGTAGAAAAGCTACGGATCAAAAAAGTCCAGGTTACGGTTACATATCGAATGAGATGATAAAACATATGAAGGACATATGTATGTACAATGAATGAATAATTAACTCATTACGTTGAATTAAAATTTATTATAAAAATTATTAAAAGAGAGTATAATAAACCATTTCGCACCCGAGGAGGTTGGGTTTTAGAGAAATACACTTAGAGCACTAAAGAGAAGGCTGACTTGGTCGAGGGAGCGGCCGACTCGAAGGTTCTTCTGAATAACGCCATAACAGTATCAGCCGAGGGTAGGGACATCATACGCAGTAGCTCGCGTGGAGCAAAATTTAAAGAAGAGAAAATTCGATAGAGGAGCGAAAAATTAGCCAGATACGGTCTTGACATGAACTTCACAAAGGCAGGGAAAGGATGCTACATAAATTCGGGGAGATGGTCTGGGTTATTTCGAATCACAAGTAAGTGATAAAAAAACAGAAAACAGAGGAACCCATCTCGATTGACATAGTGCATGACAGTTGCTTTGACCATCGATGAAGATGTACAATAGAAATAATTGACAGAGCGCACAAGGAGACAAGCGAACGCTCGCGGAGAAGAGAGGTTAGGGTTTCTTTTAGAATATAAAGAAGTGTGAATTGACGAGGGAACAAGGACGTCGTACTTGATTAGGACAACAGGAGACAAGGGCAGCTGTCGTATGTTAAATATATCCTGATAAGGGACGGGAGTCACGGGATTGTGCTGTAACGGCGGTGGAAAAATACTCAGTGATGTTAAAAAGGGAACATTACAATTCGTCTACGTCACTAGAAAAGAAACTGTCAAAATTGATCCACGTCCAGTGAAAAAACCTTATAATTGGCCAAAATAGCACGTGACGTGAGGAAAGACATGGTCTTTCTTACCAAGTTTTGGGAACTTGTGGGGAAATATCTTACTTAACGGGAAGCGCAGAAGCGTTCGAGGGCATTACGATCAGTATTAGAGGAGATATTCGAGAGGAGAGAGATCATTAGCAGAGCAGATTCAGATTTTGATAGAGGCAGATTCAGATTAAGATCATTTTTCTGATCATTAAGATCAATCTTTACGAGATCGGTTTACGAGAGATCACTTGGAGCAACGACTTAGTTACCTCATTAATGAGGAGAACGGTGAACTCGTATTCTTAATCAATGATCAACATATTATTAAGTAATTGGTTTATTCCGATCTTCGTACGATTTCTGCAGTTTGTTCTCGGTTCGAGTGACTGAACTTTTTAAGGGAATAGAATGGATAAGAACTGTAATTAGGCCATTTAAGTAACTTGAAATTGAACTGGTATCAACGTTAAATGGTTTTCGAGAGGCTACACAACTGGCCTTAGTCATCAACGCGGGCGACCGACATCTGTGGGACGGTGATACGGAGGCCGATAAGTTCTGGGTCATTAATCCCTGAGGGAGATGGCATGCCCATGCTGTTTGACGACTGGCGGTATATCAGTAATGATGTTAATAGTAAAGGTAATTAGCAAGACTGACTGCGCCCAGTATTTTGGCTAAAGCAACAAATGATAAAGGTACTTATTCAAGCGTGTGCTTCGTTAACAAGAACTTATGGTAACACTTGTCTAAGTAAAACCAATGACACTCATTAGAGACAAATAGCATAGTTAGTGAATAATATGTGTAAATTAGTTATATCAAGTAGTCAATCATGTTGGGACTGATATTCTACCAACACTTTATTGTCAAACGAAGAGATATGTTTAAAAAACGTGTGATTTTTGTGGGTGCATTTGGGAACATAATACGCATGTGTAGTGTAGAGAATTAGATATAGGTAATGGTTGTAATAAGTTAATTAAAACCAATTTTATCGAAGCTGTGTTTTTATTATATAAGTAATTTTTGTGTTTTATTATATTAAATGGGTCGAACCCCGCCCTTCCAAATTTATTCATTCATTTAGGAGGTGCTTCCTGGTGAATGGCTGAGTGGGCCAGGTAAGTTCTAGCTT
>NNCF01131564.1:0-31805 GCA_002313205.1 Laupala kohalensis | reverse complement strand
ATATATATATATATATATATATATATATATATATATATATATATATATATATATATATATATATATACATGGAGAGAGATATTTATTTATTTACCGATATATTGGGAAAAATATTTGATGAATGTTACCACTACGATTATTTCTCAAGAATTTAGAAAGTGGTTGAGGTGAAACTATTCCTGAAAGGGCAGAATAGAGATAGAGAGATACAGGGAATGCTAGGTCATACAGACCATTTGGCTTATTACTGGTTCTTGAATGATAAATTAATAGGAGAATCAATTATGAAGGTGGTGGAAGAAAAGATGAATAAATACCAATTTGGCTTCACTCATGGAAGAGGGAAGGAGGATACACTTAGAGAACTCATCCTAAGTATTACTGAAAGGAAAAAGAAATATATATTGGAAATTTCCTAGATTTGAAAGGGGCATAGTGTTGTATGGAGTGTTATTATACAGGAACTGCATATTACGGGAGTTACAAGAAATGTATTGCGGCTTATAAAATCTTAATTTTAAGATCGATATGCTTTCCTCGACGTTGGATCAGAAAGGGTGATAAAACGGATGGAACGTGCCTTATTTTTAACATTCTAGTAAACAATATTTTGAATGAAATAAGGAATTTACCGTAGCATATGCAGACGATATCGCACTAACTGTGGAAGGAAGCTCACGAAAATAAATTGAACAAGAGGGTATTAAATTAATGGAACGATTTATAAGGCTAAGTGAGGAACAAAAATTTGAAATTTTAAGCGTTAAAACGAATGCTATAGTCATTAGAATGGTGCAAAAGGGAGCAAGTAGACGAAATATTATCCAATAATACAAATTTTAAATTGGCGATTGAAGATAGTACATAAAATTAAATATTTAGGAATGATACTGGATGAGAAGATGTGATTTATCAATCATATTGAATATGTTGTGAAAAATGAAAAAATACTGATGCACAAATTACAAGGAATTTGTTTCATTAAATACAGCATGAAACGTAATGATGTTGTAAAATTATGCAAGGGAACGATGTAGCCAATCTTGACGTATTGTGCTACTGTATGGCATAGGAGACCTAAATTCATAAATAATGACAGAAAATTAAGCAGTGCTCAAAGAGTTTGTTTAGTGAATTGAATCGGATGTAATCTTGAAATGGAAAAGTTCCCTATGAGGTATCTTGTGCGGAATGGAGAGGTTATTGATATAGATGGGAACTAATTAATAAAATTAGTAAATGGTGGATAGGAAGGATCACCAAATAGATGCTTTTGTGTTGGCAGATAAGGTGGGAAAAGGCGAAGGAAGGAAGACACCTCCATCGATTCACACAGAAAGTGGACTTCACTCATAACAATAGAAAATGGTTTCAACCAAACGGACCAACCAACGCTGAATATTATAACAGAACACGGGACTTTGAATAGCTATCTCTATAAAAAATATTGCAAGAACAGGTAAGTGAATATGCGTAAATCAGGCTGGTACAGTGGGGCATATACTATATGAATACAAAATTACGGATAAGAACCAGGAAAGTCGTTATAAAAATTGAGACGTAGTCGAATATTCAACCCCCTCGAAATTGGAGACAATATATACACAAGGAGAAGACATCGATCAATTTCGATCAATATGCCACGGAGTCAATGCTGCTACGGAGTTTAGCAAGAATTACAGTTTAGAAGCACTGGATCACTACGGGTTTGGGACGGTGAATGTGTGCGGTCTCAAGAAAACTGTAACGAAACAATTGGAAAGAGAAAACTAATAACTATTAAATTAGGGGAAAAACCAATAAGGCATGTAAACCCTGGTAATGGCTATGTGCTGAGGAACAGGGTTAATGAGATCAATAAATAACATTTTAAAAATCTTTTCTATCAAAATTACTATTTGAGAAAACGAAATTATATTCGGAATTACCCCCCTCCCCTTACATTATAGTATACTAATTAATTTTTCCAACTTGAAGTAATATAAAGATATCGCGTTACAATAATATAAACTAATTGTATGATGCATTGCTTCCTCTTGTGCTAGACTCCTTCCTTTCTCTTTTCTGACCTTTCTTGGTCACCTCTTGTTCTTTTCGATCCCGACGCTATTAAGGCTAGGGTATCTTTAATTTCCAATTTTTTTTCATCCCTCTCATTTTTTGTCTCCACTCATTTTTCGTCCTCTCCCCTCATTTGATGTTTTGATATTTGATTTTGAGATATGTTTTGGTATGTTGTAAATCAGGAGGGTTTTAGTGGGTGTGGTTGAGTCATTCGGCGAGTCCCACACGCGGGAAGTGTAATGTTGGCTCTCCCTACTGCGGAACTGCATTTTTCCTACCTGTACAGGTTTTTCGGGTTCCAATGGCCTTAGATGTCGACATGAGCCGTAAATCCCCACAAAAAAGAGTGTGATCCATCAGTTTTATTCGTCGGATAGTATTTTGCCAAACATCATTTCGGGCAGTAGATAGAAAATGGCCTGCGGACTAGGATATGTTGGGCAGCGCTGCACAATGTAATTTGCAATATAGGCCACCAATTTTGAAGACATTTTTATTTGAGTTGCCTGCCATAATTCTATGGTGAGTTGCTTCTCACATCTCTGTTACACCGTAGCATACATTTAACTCGTTAAATTCCATTACATTGTATTTCAAATGAAAAGAAAAATAATTCCAACTTACCAAAGTCAGCATGTTAGCAGCCTGTGGTTGTGGACCCGGTCTACCTCTCTGTTCAACACCGGTGGCCACTTTGTTACGGAGGAAATTGTGGTGGTTCACAATGCGCTCTTTATCACCAGCATAGAGACCACTCACCATCTGACCGTTGTTGGCGTTGCATCTTGGACCCTTACTCTGCACATATTGATACACCTTCGTGAATAGAGGCATGTAAGAGGAATAGGTTCTCAGTGACAAAACATGTTCTTACAGGAGACACAGGAAACGGAATAAACGAAAAATTACGAAAGAATTATCACAGACTAATTGATAATAATGTGTTTTTTGAAACTATTGTCAAATAATTAAAACATGGAGAGGTGTTCTGTTGAACCGATGTAATCACCAAATAATTAAAATATGAACAAGGTTCGAAATGCTATCTGCGATTTCCAAAGAAACATTCCAAATAACACGGATAGTACCCATAAATAATGTGGGTTCCATGCCCGATAGCCATCACATTGCCTAATATTACCACACATTATTGAAAAAATTGTAAAAACATATATTATAATATTGTTCCCTCAACTTGTTTTGCATAATTGCATGTCATCGTAGCGATGTATACGTCCACGCTATCTTCATAGCAATTAAATTATAAACAGAAGGCATTTAGATGGATTACCACAACACTGGTATTACCAAGGAGAAAGTTTTTCGCGAATTTGTTTTTGCTTTTTGACAGAACGTTTCCTGTTTTTCATGCCTCAAGTAGTGATTCAAGAATACAATGTTCTGATTCAAGTTATAATTAAGAGATTTCTCGAGTCATATTTTCTGTTTATGATTTTGCAAGAACTCATCTCTGAATATTGGTTATTACCTCGACACAAAAGCCGTGTCATATTTCTTTTTTTACATTACAAAGTTATTCCTCAGTTATTTAAGTTTTATATCTCAGATTTGCCTAAAACTAATAATATGGATCTTGATATATTAGCAGCCTCGTCTCAGTCTATACAGATAACGTTAATGTAAGATGACTTTCTGTAATTTGCTTGAAATTTCAAGAAATTTTTAACAGTTCATATTATTTATTTTAAAAACTTTGACTTCGTATTTCCGGTGTAAACTAAATCTCAATATAAGGAATTGTTTAAATTCTGAGATTTTCTCTAGGATTAACCCCAAGAAAAAGCTGCTAAAGGGACACAAAGTTCTATTGTCTTATAAATATTGTAGATGAGAAGAACGTATACAAATTTACATACGAAATTTTTATCAGACGATCCAAGAATGATAAAAACCACGTTGCAACATAATATTCGTCCAAGCAAAATATTGGGTGTTTGCTGAAAATTAAAATTCATAGATGCTGTATAGCGGCAAACACAATATTTCCCTTTATAATCTGGACTTTAAGCAGTTAAAAATCAAGATAAAAATATATTCCTACCGGAAATCTGCACACCGTATGGTCTTTGCAGACGGTGCAATAGTTGAAATGTGATACTGCTGAATGAAGACACACAAAAAGGATGGCCAAGAATTGGTAACCTGAAAAAAAACTTGTTTTAATGAAATTATTTAATTATTAACGCAATTTCAGTTCAAAACTCTAATTACAAAGATTATAGGGGAGACTAACATTTACACTGCACAAATCACTATAAATTGTTTTAAATTTTTTAGGTGATTTTTTGTGTATCTTCACTCATTGGTGCAAAACAAATTCGCAAGTGCATTATATATTTATATACAAGATATGTAACGAAATGTACCGAAATGTAGAGCTAGCTATGTTCACTGAAATTTAACTTTTATGCCGTTTATGATTGAGATATAAGAATGTGAGTTAACTATTGCAGTAAAGCAATTGAGGAAGGTAGGAAAATATCGCTTACGACTCAGTATAGTGAGTTTCGTAACACAAAAAATGAAACATTGTTAACTCTCATATACGAATAATGGGTGGAACATTTCATTATCTTCCAAGGACCATGATAATTCATCCAAATTAATTTATTTTTTACTTGAAATCGATATCTGTTGAAAATTTTAAAAAAAATATAGAATGCCGTCTCATATGGATTAAAAATATGCTCGGAATAATGGAAGAAGAAAACAACAACGGAAAACTCGCATCAAGATGCGTCAGATGAGACAACAAAAATGAGATACGGCAACGTCGGAAGGGAAACGTGAAAATGGTACAAAACGCGAACCCAACGGGTCAATCAAACGTACAACGTCTGATGATTGACGAATCTTGTACATCTGCAGGTCATTGCAAACATCGTTGAAAAGCGCTAGAGAATAAGACTGACGCATTATGGAGATTTACAGCGTGGGTAAATATTATTACTTCCAATGGTTTCATCACTAAGGTTAAAAAATAAAAGGCGCAGAACTAAACCACGTCTAGTTCTATTCACCTGAATAAAACAAAGCGAAATAGCTGAAGCACATGAACCACATAAAATTTCATTTCCAGGAAATTCGGGCTAATCTACCAGGGTAAATTGTGTATTATGACATCGCAACACTGAATATACACGACATCTAGTCACGACACCACGTTAGGATGTTTCGCTTAAGGTTGATTAGTGTCTTCTTGGATTTATTTATGTCTGGTACACCGCATGATCTAAGACGTAACGTCACGACGGTATTTTGTATTAAGGTTGGGTAAAGAAATTTATTCGTTAACGTGAATTCAATTAACCAACTGAAAAGAATCTCTCTTATGAAATTACTGTTGTAAGTGCACAGGTCATATCATTATTTTATTTTTGCGCGTTTCCGTCAAGGTAAAAGGAAGCGATGTGGCTTTCCGTGTTAGTATACTTCTTAATCAACCGTACATACGAATATATCTGACCGATATTTCCTTTCTATAACTCATTTATGTCCACAAATTACAATATATTTGACAGATTAAGTTCCTTACGCCGTTTATACCGTATTGACAGATTTGTTAAAATCCAATAATATAAAATAAAGTATTTGTTAAAAATATTCCAATAATAAAAAATAAACTATAGTGTAATAAGTGCTGTAAAAGAATTTGATATTATTATCTAACGAATTCTCATCTTTTTCCCATACACGAACACCATGGGTTCTGTAAAGACAGACACTATTTTTTAGTTTCCAATCATACAGCTATTCTAAAAGGTTAGAAAAGTAATTCACCGAGAAGATGAGATGAGATCTCTTCTGATCTTAACTATTTGTGTCTATTCTTCAAAATGTGCGTGCATATTGTCCAAATGTCTTTTTAGGGCGTGGCATCAGTTCGTCAAATTAGATAGCAAAACAAGTATAAACACACTTTAATTATATGCTAGCACTCATTAACTGTATGTTATTTCACTTGATTGAGACGGCAATGTAGTTGTTTCAGAACAATTTACTTTCATATAAATAAAGCACGTAAATGGAAAAAGTTCTAAGAGCCAATTTTGTTTTTACGTAAAGTATACATTCCACACGATTCTCCAAATATTAATTATTTGGCACTTACAACGGTTTCAACTGAACACCTCTATATTTTAATTCAGCACTTACAATTATTTCAACATAACACTTTAAATGTGGATAAAATTGCATTTTAGCATCATTAGTTACAATATTCAACGAGTAATATATGACAATTTTTTCATAATTTTTAATAATTAGTCATTGTGTCACTTATCGTTCACAAAAACGTTTTCCATTTACATACCTCAATTATAAAAGTTCCAGTTCTAAAAACGTATAATCGGAAAGTCGAGTTAGGTACTCATCATGTTATGTTCTTATTTCGAACATCAAATTGGCTGGATTTACAACCGTAAAGCCGTAGGGGATACTGGGATGGCTGGTTCACGGGTTGTGGTGGTACAGTAGCGATAACTGTCGTAGCACTGGTAATGTTATGGCCTCTTCCGTCCATGTCGTGGAAAAGAGTTTGAAAGAAAAAAATACGTTAAGAGTCTGAACAGAGATGAGTGATACCAACATTTTTCTGCGCTTATCAGTGTGAATTAAAATTCTTTACTGCGTCTCACTTGAATTTTATTGCAGGTATAAAGAAAAAAGTGCCCGTTTTTCCACTCTTCCAATCGCAGCGCTGATTTTGAAATTTCATTGCTTAAAAATCGTCCGTCTGATCACAACCAAATTTTGGTATGACCTGAAAACACCTATTGTGTACAATTTTACTGAGTTCAAAACTGATCTGATGTAAAATAAAGAAGTTCTTATAAAATTAGCAGAACAAAGTTTAGCGGTCGTAAAAGAATGAAATTAGTCTTATGAAGCTGATTATTATGTAGGGCTGGGTTTTGAGCAATATCTATCACGGTATCAAATATTTCATTTTGATTTATATTTATTTGTCTGTAGCCTAGCAGCAAGGCTGCGTAGCGAGCGGCGAGGATTGTGAGGTGCTGCCTTGTTGACCGATTCGCCTCGCACAAACACTACTCTGGAAGAAATGCATCGGAAACAATGGGAAAATAGAGAAACATTATTGGAAAAGTAATGGACTAACAGAAAACGTGCCCTTTATTAACCTAATTGTGATTACTTGAACTACAATTCATCTAAGTCATCGGACTGTGATTATGAAGACAATGACTGAATTCTCAGCAGGCTTGTAAATTTGTACGTATAAATTTGTATGTATACATAACTAAAATATTTTACGTACCAAAGTTGTAATTATGAATGGTGATCAGTAAATACTTTGTTAATATCTTGTAAATATCTTAATATTCGAGTTTGAACATCAATGAAACGTTAACCCGTAGGTCTGAACAGAGATGAGTGATACTAACATTTTTCGTATTCATTCTAGGTTTATCAGTGTGAATTAAAATTCTTTACTGCGTCTCATTTAAATTTAGACAATAGTAGACAACGGTTGTTCAGCCAGCCGCCATTTTTAAACCGGCCATTGAAATTTCAAAATCCTAATGAAAAAAGTTATGGTAAATATCACTTTAAAAAATCTAAATTAGAAGAAACCAACGATGTATACTGCTACTGAGATTCACAGCACTGATACACGGTGAGACGCAGGGGCTCCAACTACGCACGGGATTCGACTGGCAGATTGTTGGTGAAAACCTAGAGATTACAAGCTTCAGTGCGTGCACATAGTCATAAATATTTATCACTACAAAAACTACACGCCCTTGAAGGTTTTATACAACTACAAACTTGAATTACCGAGGTCAATAGCTTCATAACAAGACCAATTTCGCTCTTTTACAACTATAGGAAGTAGAATGATGACTATCGAAGACTCCTAGCTTACATTGAAGAATCGATAGATGAAACATATTCCAAAATTAGAGTAAGCCGGCTCTTTGCATCTCAAGACCCAGACACTGGCTACTGCCTATAATGAGGTAACAATTCATGTCAATTAGGTTTTAAATGTTGCGTGTTACATATTAATGCCATTGTGGCAGTTACTAAGACAACAAAAAATATATGTTAATTTCAATGAAAAAACACATAACTTATATTATGAGGAGTCAGATGCTGTATGCACAATGCTATACGCTCATCACTTTTCTATAATAATAAAAGTGGAATATACATGGAAATTAGAAAAGTAAATGATGAAATTATATAAAAATTTCGAAGGATACTTCTTACAGATTATTACAAGTAAAATGCCAAGTATAGTTAATATTGATGAATTACAAGATCAGAAAACAATTAAAATTGGCTCCTAAACAGTAGACGTGATTCTTCACTCGCAAGACCGTCGGCTATGAAGCTTACTAACGTGTCCGCTATAGTACATATTGCTGAACAATACTGAAAACTCTGTTAATGTTTGTAAGTTAGCTTCGAGATATCCAATTTTTGAAGCGAAAAAAAGTGAAAATTTAATAACAACAAAGTAATAACAACAAAGTAATCTGGAAAGTAACATATGTATTTAGTTTATTATGTAAGAACCCCGAGCAAAGTCGGGCAAAAGAGCTAAAACAGAATTCAGATCTGTTGTCAAGAAATATATCAATTCACAGCACCAATTTTTTTCTTTTAATGTTGATGTAATTGTTGAATTTTTGTTTAACTATTCAAATAATTTTTTTATTTTAGAGTTATTTCAAAATTATTTTAAAATTTTGAATGTCCTGTAGTGATTTTTTAAAGTCTGTTTTCAAATTTCGGGCCACGCCGGATAGTTCTGCTAGTATTTTTTCCAAGTATTGCACAAACAGAAAATATATAACTGTATTTTGTGATTTCTCACCTTTGAGAAACGGTTTCATCTCGTCCATTTTCCTAACTTGTGTGCTCAACGTAGTTCACTTCAAGACACCGAATCGTTATATACTTGCGACAATGTTTTTCTTTTAATTACCCCATAAATCATTACGGGTTATTCCCAAATTGAAGGGTATGGCAAGGAAATGCGAGAATTGCGGTTATGATAAGATAATATTCACCTTCCTATGATTACGTATTATACCTTTTGCTTCGCGAAACGTGTGTCGTATGAGGGCTTACATGTGAAGTAGTTTCAAAAGCCTTCCATGATTCCAAACACCGGGATGCGAGTATATTGTCACAAGGATTCTGATTTGTATATTGATTTGTATTTATGCCATATCGAATTATTGAAATGTTACAAATTGTATAAAGAATCTGTGACGCGAGTGATAGCAATTCGAAATGTTTTGAAGAGAACAGATTGAGAGGATGTACGAAAAAAGATCAGATAGATAAAAGTGTACACAAGAAGATATTTCGACCGCCTTCCTGGGGCAGGAGACGGAACGGGAGCAGAAGATAAATGGCTGAGGGGCGGAGACCAAAGTCGTAAGGGAGATGGAAAATAACAGGGATCCGTGTAATGTCTTGGTAGTCAATAGATGTGTATATTTGAGTATATATGACTGATAGGGGGAAAATCTTGTTGAACATGAAATAATTTTGACATGTATAGGAATAGTCCCAACTTCAAGGCTATGAATAAAAGTTTATACACATCAATAAACTCGAATAAACTCGATAATAAAATTACAATACAATAAGAACAGATACATAAAAATAATAATTACTTAACAAAAACCGTTTCGAAAATTGTAAATAATTAACAATAAAATAACGGTGAACATGAACGAGAAGCAAGAAAGTTCACTAAATAGAACATCATTAAAATAATCATTATATAAACATACTGCACACTAATCATTATCTACACAAACATACCCAATCCAAATTCCCAAATCTTGACTTTACACTTCATCCTCTGACCACAACCCACATTTATCATTACTGTTTTAGTTTATTTGCAATCCATACCATAAATAAATAATAATAAAATTCATCACCAAAAGATCAGGTACAAACTGCGAATGTCCACAAGTAGGATTAACTAATTTAATAATAATAAACTAACTTACTCTCCAGACGCGAGCAAGGGAGCATTCTATCAATTACGACCCTAAGGTAGAGGCGGATTTAAAATTTCATCACAATTCTAATGAAAGAACGTTAGTTGTGTGTTATATCAACACAATACCTGAAGATTTTTATTCATATAATACAAAAATAATCACAAGTACGTATATCTTTAATCTTTAAATTATTATGAAAATATTGTTTATAAATAATAACATTAAATCAAAATTCCAGATTAAATATTACAATAGTATTAGTGAGAGCAACCCATCTGCCTGTCATTTTCCATAACTGTAGTTGCTTGGTCTACTTTTTGAAGAGTCTGATATTTACGGAAATGATCATTACACTATGTGAAAAAAAATTACAAGTGTCTACTCGGATACGAAGTCTATACACTACGTGAGATTTTTTTTCGTCAAGTCTGATACAAAGAGAATACACTATGTGAAAAAATTAGAAATGCCGATACGTCTTGTTACTATCGTCCCTATCTTATACACCCGAATCAACGAGATTATGGTCGGCGATACATCTAAAAAATATATTGGTTTTTCTTGAAAAAAAACAAACAACTATATGAATAGATTCTGTTTGACCTCTAGATTCATAATATATACGAATTATTTCAAAAAATATATTTGACATTCGGGTTGTTGATTAAAGAGTTTTGAAATATAAAATAAACGGCATTGGAAAAAATTCTTATCCCTCGCGTGATCTCTTCATTATATTCTTCTGTGTTAACTAACTTGCGTTTTACGGGAAAGCTAGAGTTGCAATTTATATGGAAATATCTGGAATTTATCTTTGGAGTTTTGGTAATAGTACACATCATTACAAGTTTTTTCACACAAATAATTTGTAAATATGGTTTACTTAAACTGTCAAAAAAGCTATTACAGAAATTTAAGTGGCTTTAATTTATCTTTTATTAAAAAAAACTTACTCAACTCGACGGAGGGGGAAAATGAAACTCGCATTCGCCCAAATAGTGATGCATTGGAAGCAAAAGAGAGTAATTAATATTTATTGGTTTCACGAATTCATTTTGTGAAAGAAATAACATAATATTGAGATACTGAGGGAGTCCAAGTTATTTTTTTAATGAGTGCAGAAACGACTTATGTTAGGAGAGGGAATAACGAAATTTAGTCCACACAGTGCCAAAACAATAGAGGAGCGATATAGCCAACACGAAGATCTTCAGTGGATGGTTGCGAAATTCTCATGTGGGAAGAACGTTAGCAAGGACGCTGACATGTCAAATAGATTTTTTTTTGTGGTTCAAAAATGATTTCAACGGGTTTGTTACTTGATGATATTAGAAAATATGTCCTTTTATTCGTTTATACCACAGTTGATGAGGTTTTAATATCATCCAAAATGATAAGGAGAAATCATGTTTTATGTATTCCAGTTGTGAGGGAGAATAAAAATTCGACACAATTTAAATTTTAAAACCAATTTGGCTCTACGGCATTCAAGTATGAGGTTGTGCTAAAGAAAGTAACATTAAATGTATTCAGGTTTTTCAAAATAGAGTGCTACGAAATATGGTGAATGACTAATAACCTACACCGAAACCTTGAGATCCCCCATTGTTTCCAGTGAAATAAGACGGTTTACAGCCAAACATGAACTAAGGCTACACGGCCATACCAATGTGGAGGCAATGACAACCTTGACAACGAGAATCTGATCAGGATATTAAAAAGACTTAAACCTTTCGAGTTAGTGTAGTGTGATCGTGTGAATGAACAAATATACAGCTAGGCTAATGTAGGATTTACATTGTGTGGAGTGATTCTTGAACAATTAATATCAATGAAAAAATATAGGACACTATTGGGTGAACTAATTTTGTAAAAAATTTATCTTATTTTAAGAAACAGATATAAACTGTTGGTTGGTCAAAAATGACCAGTTTCAATAAAGAAATTTGAAAACAAAATAAATATAACGATGACCAGTGGAAATTTTCAAACATATCCTTCCCAAAAATTAATATGATATAATGTTCATATTCTGAATTCCTTCGAAATCATCTCTATATTGTTCATGTTAGTCTTAAGCTTGATATTCTAAACAAAAATAAAATCATAAAATACATTCTTAGCGCGCAGGAAGTTCATAAACTGGTCTCGGGGGGTACCCCTAATCTAAGACATTACTCTTTTGATGGCAGTCATATTTTATAATGTATTCGACAAAAAATACACCACTATCCGAAGGTACAACCGGTGAAAATCCCAGACCAGGATGGGGCTTATGTGATGCAATTGTCATGAGTAAATTAATTTCTTTTAGTTTCATGCGTTTGTCCTTCTGTCTAAAGGCCTCTTATATCTTAAAATTACAACATATAGCATGTAGTTTGTAATGATTCCCTATTCAAAGTGTACGGTGTATTGTCTCGTAAGCCACAAAATTGTTTTTATGAAACATAGCAACGGATATTAAGAGCATTTCTCCTGGAGGGTTTTGAGTTCAAATTCGCATTTATTGAAGGACCTTGTTATTTTTCACGTTATCTTTTCTTGAAATTGAACCTTAATGTTGTGACCCCTTCTGATTTCTTATCCCTTCTCTTTAAACTTTCCGCACAATAATCCCGCTCCCCTTGTCATACTTTGTCACAGTGTTTTTGCCCCTATCTTTTTGATGTGACCCAACAATTTTCAAGATTATTGTAGGAGTTAATACGACAGCTCTGCGAAATTTTTGCTCTGTTTATTTAATTTCATTCAAAAAATTATTTGAATGAAATTCAAGAAATGATTTATCCAAGAAATGATTCACTGATAACCAGGGTACAAATTTTGCATGTTTTACATACTTCCTATGACTCTGAAAAATAGATTTCTAACTTTTTAACCTCCTGGGACCTGCATTTATAATGCATATCTCTGATGATTTTTATTTGAACTCTGTAATTTCTAGTTTAAATTACTGTAAATCAAAATTTACATGTTCGTTATTATACGAACGACCTCATTAGTCTTTTTCAACTAAAGCAATGTACTCTTGCAATTTCTTAGTAATAAACAGATACATATCTAAAAACTATTTTAGAGTGCATATTTTTGACTTTTTAGTGCTTTTTTATGGATTTTAGCGCATTTTGTACATTCGCGCAAATTTTAAGTCTTTTCATTGCAGACTTTCGAATTTTTAGTACATATAGATCCGAGCTCTGCTGATAATTCATACCGCACTCCGTTTCTAATATTGGAGCCCCCGCCTACGTCACTCTCCCTCCCCCTACCAAACTCCAATCATCGAAACGTGAGAACGATCCTCTCCTCTTTGCCGCACCACCCCACGCGTTACTATTATGCGATAATACAACCCTTCATGATGAATATAATTAAACGAACACTATCTCACTTTGTGTTTGAGAGAGTTTAATAAAGTTAAACTATAACAAAATTCTTATCACCGTTCGAAAATTGTTTCAAAGGTTATTATCCTTAAAAGGTGAAGCTTCATTTGATCTTTTTCTCAACCATGCGGTACTCATAGATACCTCCTGATTTATTGGATTTACTTTCAATATTATTTTAATATTCTCCAATTTTATTCATTTATGCACTATTTTACCAATATTNTATATATATTGTTTTGGTTGTTTAAAACAAAACAAATAAGATCAGAGCATCTGTTTATTTACCTTATAACCCTTACTTCTAACAGTCAATATATGGGTTTTTGTCGGTTTGCTCGCTTGCTTTTCCACCGTTCCTAACGGAACAGGTTCCCATCCCCACTTCCAGTGAGGAGGGTGATTTCTTCTTTACTCAATGTGAAAACAATACTTTTACTTTGTTTCCTCCTTCACTACAACTCTCAATGCACTAATTTGTTGAACATATTCTCTTAATTTTTCAAAATCAGGTAACCCCTTTGAGCATTGATTTTTACGTACCTCATGCTGTTAGAGGAAAGATTATTTTGTAAACTCATTTCTCAACCGCTAGGAGGAACACTGCGGCCTCCAGAGACACGGAGACGAAAGCGATGTCCCAAGGAATCGAACGTTCACTAAACTAGTATGTAATACTAAACTTATGTAATACTGTATTTCTTTGACTTGGGTGTATAATTGCTATTGAAGTTTATATGTCACTTCCAACATTCCTTCTCCATGTCATTTTCTTAAAAATTTAATCATTTGAGCTTTCTTTTGAATGGAAATGTTAACCGGTACGCACTGGGCACTTCCCAAATATGGAATTCATAATTCTCAGGATGCAGTTTCTTAAGTTTCGTATATATACTAGGGGGAAACTAGTAGAAGTAAATCACATATACAACACCGTAATATGCAACCCATAATGTATAGACCAAATCACGCGAAGGAATGTTTCAATTTTTAAGCATCAACCACTTACGAAAGTAAGATGTATATGATGAGAGTTAATCTATATCTATGTATAGTGTGACGCCATCATTCTGAGATATCGATAGACGTGTTCTATCCATAAAGTCAAAATTCTTGTGATCATAACAGCACCAAAGGACACAATTTTAAATAATAAATCCAAAGTTCAACTATAATTTTTTAAATCCAGAATTTAGTGGTAAATATACCGGAACGCAGCACTACAAAAGAAGCACATATTTTTTTGTTCTTTTGATATTATTGAACAGTATTATTATACTTTTTTCAATAAAATTAAGGATATTAGGACAAAACACCCCGTTTGACTGACTAAAGTGAGAACTTTATTATACATTCCGGATAATGTCCAGCAAATTATATTTATATTTACACACACAATTATTTATCATATTCCTTGAAAGCAATTTTGACTACTTAAGGAAAAGTAATATTCTTTCCTGTTAACCGAATCGCTGTAAAGCATACCATAATTTTGCAAGCAGCGATATTGTCGGTCCACATGTAATTCTCTCGTTTCTCTTATCGTGTGATGTGAATTCCGTGAATTTAATTTGCTTGTCTATAAACTTATCTTTTTTATTATTTACTAAGGATCAATTTCACCAAGTTCGTTGAATACCTTAAACGAGATTTTCTCTGTAGTAAATCGTGATTATCGAAATCCGCGTTTCACCAACTTCGATTTACACGAAAAATGCTCGAGGATCCTTCGATTACCAGCAAAAATCGCGATTTTCTTCAGTACTGCACGAAATTTGTCAGCCATTTTGCTTGTGTATTTCCCTTGTGCTTGACATTTTGTTGGTTAGGTTCGTGTGCTATTTTTTTTGTTTTTTGCTTTTCGCGATATTTGGCTTTGCTTGTGGCAATGTTCTGCTACGGTTTAGATAAAACGATGGAAGACATTATATTTGAGGAACCAAAAAGGCGTCCACGTTGGATTTGAGAGAGTTCCAATTATTTTGATGAGTTGGATGAGGTAGATTTCGTTAAATGATTTCGTCTGTCCAAGACGTCATGGATGAAATTGAAAACCAATTAGAGTTTCCACCAGACAAGTAAGTTCAATTTACACCTCGTTTACGTACATACAACCTCAAGATATCAGTGATATTTCATTTATATTTTTAATTACTGCCTTAACAGAAGGAAACAATGTTTGATTTGTTTTTATATGCTAAAGTAAATAATGATATTGAAGTTTTATTATCTACTTATTTAAAAAATGTACATGTGTATTTACGTATATATACTTTTTTCTTTATATACTCATCCACCTTATATTTTTTATTGTATGAATGATTCTGTATCACCAGTGAACCAGTTATTGGTAACATTCCGATACTATGCTACCAACTGCCATCTTCAGGCGCTTGCTGATTTTGGTGGCTTCAGTGCGCCCACTGCCCATCGAATCGTCCACCGAGAGAGTGCAGCAATTGCGAGACTGATGCCTCGCTATATTAAATTCCCCATCACGATGCAGGAGATGCGAGCAACACAGCAGAAATTTTACTCTGTTGCTCGCATGTGCGAATTTCATCACCGGGCAGTCAAATTGCAGTACCTTTCCTCAATAGGAAAGAGTACTTTTTTATTAACGTGCAAGCCATCACAAATGAGTGTATGATGATCACAGACATTGTGGCCCGGTGGCAAGGAAGTGTACATGATAACACAATTTTTAATAATTCCAGAATATGTGTTAAATTTGAAAATGGTGAATACGAGGGACTTCTATTGGGGGATTCTGGTTACCCATGCAGAGACTACTTACTTACCCCAATAGAAGTTCCACGAAACCGAGAAGAACATATGTATAATGTGAGTCACATACGAACAAGGAATGTTGAGGGGAGGACTTTTGGAGTCTGGAAAAGAAGATTTCCAGTACTAGCGTTAGGAATGCGACTACATATGCAGACATCTTTTGCTGTTATAGTTGCTACAGCAGTGCTTCACAACATACTTAGAAAAGCGGGTGAAGAACTCCTTAATGTGACCCTGATGTGATTCATCTACCTTGGGAAGAATTGATGCAGCAAGGGGATATGGGAGAAAGGGAGGTAAATCCCCAAAATGGTAGATTTATTGTGAGATGGGAGATAATTAATTATTATATAAACTTAATAAATTGAATAAATCATTTTTATTTATTTATAATTGATTTGTTTTCAATTTGTTTCTGTTTTAACAATTCCTTCTCCCTTTCTAATCGCTCTTCTAAAATTTCATCCATTGTAATTGACAATTTTTTAAAAACTTTTGTGCTGCTCCTTGTAAATCTGGCACTGAAAGTGTGCCAGGTCGTTAGAGACTTCAAGTGCCTCTAATTTAGCCGACTCTTCTCCTTGAGCAGAGCAGGTCGTCGCCTACTCTGCCCCGACCTCCGATTTCTTGGTGCCTCCATCCGATTGTGGTGGTTGCTTGTCTGAGAAGCGGGACGTCCGGTAGAACTTTTTGAATTGCCTCGATGTGTTGCATGGATTCGATGACTTCTTCCAGTACAATTTCATACTAAAACAAGAATGAGATAATATTTTAATAACATTTAAAAAGGATAGAAGGAAGTATGTAAACTATGAGCTCAACTAGTGATGAGAGTTGGTTAGCAAAAGAAGTAAAGGCAAATTGCCATCACTGAAATTAAGTTTTTAAATTCATTTGTATATATGTGTGCTTAATCGGTATTCATAATTTTACAACACTTCAATATAAGAAATATATCCAGTGGCAGATCTAGGTCGTAAACAAAGGGGGAGGGTGGTTAAACGGGGAGCATTTTTATTTAAAAATTATGGTTCTGGAGCACAAATTTTATAAATATTATATCTTAATAAAGTACGTGAACACATCAAATCTGGTACTATAAATACCTAACAATCTGTTATTAAAATAACTAACAATCTAGTATTAAAAATAAGTTATTTATAAAAGTTATTAATATGATATTATTAATCTGGTATTATTAATAACAATTAATAATGTGGTTAACACTTTTACAAAGTAGACCACTTATCAACTTCAATTTTATCTGTTAAGAGTTCAGGTGCAATGATAGATCCGCTATTGAATATATCACGTAATAAAGTTACCAGTGAATTTATAATCAGTTTATTCTTGTGGCAGAAAATATGGTTCCCAAATCTTAATTTATGCATTATTCTCGTGACAGAAAAGTATTAACAACTGTAAATATTGTTCCCAAATCACTTTTTTTTCATGCCTAAATAATCCCACAATACCTTAGAGGTGGGGAATTCAAAGGTAGACATGACATCCGGTCTGGAAGATGGTCCTGCTTCCTCACGGTCTAAGTAAAAACAAATAGGACAACATTTAGTTTCTACTTTCCAATAATTATATCTAACCAATTAATATATAATTATAGACGTCATATCTTACCTTGGTCACAACTGTCTCCATTAAAAACATTGCAGTACCCTACTGCACCACTTCCCAGTAATACTTTCACCCTCTCCAAAATGGGATCGTAAGTTCCTTTCAATGGGAGCCCTCATCCTAAAAAACATCAAGTTGATGAATAAACTCCAAAATAAACAACACAAGAAAAAACAAAAAATGAAACTTGCCTGTAATAAACTGTTGCTGACGCTCTCTTGCGGAATGTTTCCGTGCATATTTTTTTAGATTTTCCCAAGCACCTTTAAGATTTTCTGGAGTTCTATAGCTCCCAGCCACTGCACACACTTCTTTATATATATTGCCCCACATGGCCATCCTATCTTTAAGAGTTACTGCATCAGACCTCGTATTCTCCACTACAGTTAAAAAACTTCCTGTCTCTCCAGGATGAGAAGGAGTACTTCCTTCTCTTCCACAGAGAATTTAGGGCTACGCTTGCGTTTCTCATTCATTACACATTCAGCCATAGTACAATCAACGAAACACACTAACAAATACACTTCTAACAAACACTTGAAGACACACTACAAAAAACCTATCTATCTTTACAATATGTGGAACAAAAAGAAATAATACAAACTAAAATACCACCCAAAATTAAAAATAATAAAGCCAGAAAAACTACACAATCCCAATCGTAACTTAAACTCAAAAGAACAAATGAAAATCTTACTACTGTTGCTCCGGGAAATTACTTCACAAATTTCAATACTGAAATTGGCTTCGTAATAGAATTTCCCTTCACAAAATAAATATTCAAGATAACTCAAGGAAAACAGGACAAGTTTATTTCTGGTCGAACATATAACAAATATTGGAAAAGAATACTCGTGTGCCTAATGACAGCAAGGGGGCACGTAATGATCAATGTCAGTTGCTTTCTTGAAGAGAGAATTGTTCAGTCTGTAACATGGACTCACGACCCCTAATTGTTTGTAGGTTGGTAGCACTTCCTAGTCGTACCATTACACAGCGTCGATGGTCCCAATTGTTCATATGGTGGTAACACTTCGCAGTCGTGCCACTACACAGCGTCGATAGTTGGAGCGAGACTAAGTCTCAGCGATCCTTTCTGATGACGTCGGGCAGCACTTTGACCCGACAGCAGCGTGAGCGGTTCAGCGGCCAGAGTTTCGCCGTTGGCTCGGCAGTGGGCGTTAGCGGTTTGGCGTGCAGCGCTTTCGCGTCGCTCGGTCGGCTAGAAAAGCTCTTGCGTCGGAGAGATAGGTCCTTCCTGCTCAAGAGCTGGGCTGATACTGAAAGTTTGGTCGTTGCTATCTTTCTGATTACACCTCGGTAGTATTGTTGACCGGCTTTCATCTATCCAAACAAGCCTTCATCTATCCAAACAAGCCTTCATCTATCTATATTCTCTGGATCTTTCCAAATAAACATTTATGACGCGTTGTATAATTACTTGTTCAATACGCCTCCATTGGTTCCATGGAACTTATTGGGTTTACAAATTCTTCTGTAGAAACGTGTGTTTGGCACATACAACGTTTTCACATTGGTACATAGAAGTTACGTGCCTCATTTACAGCCTTTCCCCATAAATTAATGGGTGAGCAGTCCCGGGAGATAGTCACGGGCTGGGAGGTATATTATGTTGGGGAGTCTCGCACTATCTTGGGCTTCAAGAACATCAAATGAAGGCTTGACTAATTGACTTTTCCACGCTTCCTCTCTAAGAAGAAAAATGAGTGACGTTAAACCAAAGTGAATTATACCCCACAGTCAAACGACCGCATAATATGTTCCGTGCATATATTTATATGAATAATATTCGTAGATAACACAAAAGTTTGAATTTCTTTTCTTCAAAAACAAAAAATCAAATCCATTTGTTTGATTAATGATAATCCCTAGAATTTTTAAAGTTCATGATTAAATAATGTGTAATGACAAAAAAAATTCATTTCACGCACGTTTCAGTTCACAAAAAGTTCAAAACCACTTTAAATAGAATATTAAAGGCAAAAAAATAATTTTGTTGTTCAAGTTCATTCAGGTTAATAACAAAGATTCATAAAATATATTTTTATTTAAATGCTGTTTTATTTCTACAATGCAATACATATTAATGCATTTTCATCGATATATGTATCATACCTTTCATTTTATAGATTTTTCAGTGATATTGATGCATTATTATAGATAAGTCTCACACAGCCTTATATTCCAAAATCTGTCTTACATCATTAACAATATTTTATGTTAACTAGATCTAGATTAATAAATAATATCAATAAATATAAATGTATTTTATAACAAGGGATATAGTGCCAAATAAATAAACCACACAGAATTTTTGTGTTGTATTTAAAGATGTAGTCGTTCAATGGTCTACTTGTATAGTACCTCCCAAATATTAATTCAATGCTTTTAATAAAACTAGAATAAAAATGTGTAAGTATGAAATATATCCTCTTATTGACCTCTGCAAACATTAAAAACGTGTATATAAGTATCGAACTAACAATACTGAATGACAGTTAACTTGTTTCTGAAGAAAATTCAAAATTTGTCTTTAGAAAAAAAAACCCAAAAGAATTACAAAAGTACTGTAAGGTATCACTTAACCTGAAAGGATGTTCTACCGGATATTGTTAGTCACTTAAGAATCAATTGATTTTCTTTATTTACACATAATTTACTTTTATGTTAGTAATATCTGCTATAATAACTATTAACGTATTATTTTTGTAATAAAAATAGTCATCAAAAAATACAGTCTAATTTTTGTAACAAAAGGTGACTCATGAAGTCAGATATAGTATAATCAGTGAACTATCTTGACTTCCTTCGTAAGCAACGTAACCCGCCATTAGTCGGTGTTCCATTGACAATGTCGGATAGGAGGAAAACGGCGGACAATTAACAAAAATTATCTTTATAATGTCCAATGACCTCCGTAAAAATATTCGAAAAATTATTGTAGGTTTTTGTCCACAAGAAAAATCATCTATTTAAAAGATTTGGAAAAGTATTCCATGGCAAATTCTTCTCATAAAAGATTTTTTCATCCAAATATTAAAAAGGAAGTACAATTATTTATTTATAACTTAAAAGTTAAATTATATTACATCCATTTACACATATTTTAGGCTTTTAAAACATTTAAATATGTGCAGAAGTGGCTTAAGTATATAAATAAACCCAAAACTTGTTGAAAAATGCAACGACTTGTAAATGAAATTCCCATACCCAGGTTCTAAATGAGTTAAACTTGGAATAACTCCTCAGTCAACACAGTCTTATTTCGACTTAAATCGAGTTCCATTAAAATTGTATTTAATGTCGACAAATTTGCACAATGAAATCGTGGCAAAAATGAACTAAAAGCACTAATTGTGAAGCACTACTAGACAGCACTCTTCTCCAGACTGCTCTCAATATTCACATAATGATTTTCTCACGCTATAGAATCATTAAGTTGAAGGCGTTTTCCAGTCCAAAATATAATTTTATGTTTTCACTGGGGAGCATTTGAATGGGCATTAGACTTCATTTATCAAAGTGCGATCGGATTGACACTCGACTCTGGTATATGTAAAAAGGTCAATCTTAGCACAAAAAAGGTCTAAGTTGTATTGTTCCAAAGCAGTTTGTCTTAGGATAGACTCAGTACTCATTTTACAGCAGATTGAGTAGGTCTGGGTGTAAGTCTCATTGTTTTTAGTGAGACTAAATTTAAAATCCCCACCCCACCAGGAATCGAACCCCTGCCATCCCCTCCATTAACTCTTCACCCGTTTCTTTTTGTTTTTTACATATTCCATATTTTGTAGTGTTATATCGTGCACTCCGTTGCACACACTCATTTTACTTCCACCAACCAACAACTGCTGCAGGTAATTTCCAAAGAATTATTTTCATTCTTAAAAGGTCATTTTTTAATAAGTCATTTTTAAACAGCTTTCCGATTCAAAAATCGATTTTCTTCTCTAACGATATAGTATAATAAATGTAGTATCCTATAAACCAATTTAATGAATTTGTTTTACTCCGAACGACGGAATGAAAGTTTGGATGCACTACTGTATCATTTGATGTATTCCATTGAAGTTCTTCTGTAATCCCTATTTTTTCTTCACCCATGTTTAATTTAATATTATATGCTGTTAATCTATGGGATATTGTGTCTACCAAACCACACTCTGCACATTTATCACTTGCACATTTTTTAATTGCTAACAATCTTTTCCCTGTCGGGATTACATAATGTTCAATTTGAAACCACAATGCTGATATTATCCTCGGCAGATATTCACTATGCACATTCTTCAAAACAAATCACCAAATTTACACAAGGGTTCCTTACACATACTTACACCTTTGGTCTTATGCTTTCAATTGCCTCCTTATATATTGCTTCCATTGTTATCGTTCTCTCACCCAACGAAGTATCACTTATATCTTGGCGTTTCAGTCGCGTATAAACTATAGCATGTATACTGTGCATTATTATTTTGAGATTGCTTGGAATTCTTTGTAAATTTGAATGGCTTTGCATTCTTTGTAAATTTGGAGGACAAAAGTGCATGCAGTATGTTGAAAATGATCCTCCTGCCTGAAGTGACCAAACAATTTCCTTCGTAAATAGGGCTTCAAATTTTCTTTTTATTTCACTCACTCCATACCTACCTTCCGCCTTAGATTGGTACATTACCTGCAGTGATGCTCGAAATAATAAAGCTTCAGATTGCTTTTCAATATTCACACAATTCATGAATTACATCTTCAACCTCCCTGGAACAAACCACGAAGAAAACATGCTGTAATACACTGGTCAATCACTTGAATTGATTCTATTTTTACTTAAATCTTCTTGGGAGTTTTGTTATGTGAATTATATTAAAACGTAATATTCTGTTATCTGTTATATGAGATAGTTTTTGGTACTGTAGGAGCTGGGACGATCTTTGGCTTCCAAAACGGTCGCATTAGCACGAAGTACAGGATCTCCAGAACACTTAAGAAGCTCATACCCAAGCAGAGGCCGAGCATTCCGCCACAATTTGCTGAAACATTAAGTTAATTACATTGTATTGTTTTAATGGAAATTTCATTGTATGAAAAAGTAATATAATAAAATAGTTTTAAAGTTTTCACTTCAATGTTTCAGTATGACTGTGTGGCTCGCAATTGAAGTTGTAAATTTAGATAGGGCAACGTGAATTATATTTGGATGCTGTTCCTTCCAATACACAGAATGTTACTGAACTACATGTTAAAATTTGAGGGATGATTGAGAACATAAATAGGAACAAAACATCATTAAGGTACACATGTCAGAAAATCTCCGGAAGAAAATATATTGACACTAAGACATTAAGAACACGAGACAAAAATGTGTAAAGCACGATATTAGGGGAAGTGAGGAAGTGATATAGGTGTTCAATGATGAACAGCAACACATATCAAAAGATGTTCAAATTAAGGCCCATTAGCGGCGATACAGACCTCGCACTGGTGTCGCAAGGAGTGGGGAGTATGTTCAACGATTACCTCTCGCGGATCCTCGCGGCGTCGATTTGAGGCCTAAATTCTTTTGAACATCTTTCGTAATTTGTAGTTGTTCAACTACGAACACCTATATTACTCCCTCACACTAATAAAGGTACTTTGAAATCTGATTTATGGGTGAATTTAGGCATGGTTGACCTTGACAGCAGAGTCGTTCTGATAAAACCATCCTTAGGTTCAGCTCCGCAAACTTTTCCTGAGGCTTGTGTCACGAGTTTCACACATGGCTCAACTGCCTGGGTGTGAACTGGAAATGTCTTGATATCCCAACTAGGGACTTTGAATATGTTATTTAGTTTCATTGTAACTACTACATTTTAATAATGGCGGATAAGGTAAATCACTGTCCATTCAGTTAATTATTTCCCAGTAGTCTCGAACCTTGAAATTGAATTTTGCGAAGCTGAGTCTAAGGATGGTTTTATCAGAACGACTCTGCTGTAGGTCAACCATGCCTAACTTCACTCATAAATCAGATTTCAAAGTACCTTCAGCTAATAATGAGTGAAAACGGGGATGTTCAACAGTACAACATAAGTCTATTGAGCTTATGACTCTTCACACAAAATCTTAGTTTTCTCAATAAAAATATGTTTATAAATATTATTAATTTTCAAAAAAATTTTTTTTAAACATTTAACCTTGTATTTAATATAAAAAACAAAAAAGATTTGTTAGTATTTTTTTCCATGAACTGTAATTTACCTTTACTTGTAATTTTTTTTCAAAGTTTTATTAACTTTGAAGGCACTACACAACCGGAAGATGACGATGGATTTCAATAATATTGAAACATTGTTTTCTGTTGTTTTAACACATCATAATTTGAACTATTACTTTCGAGAAAAGACTAATTAAAGAACGTTAAACATTATTGTAAAAATGTGAATTTTTCCATGTTTCAGCAAACTTCAGAGCAAATGCGCGATCGGATGATATGAAGCGATTGTATTTCTTTTTTACCCCTGTTTAGTCTCCCTAATTCGCAACTTATCCGCGGTAATACAACTAGAAAAAAATATTTTGAGTTTTTTCTGCCCACCCTCGTGTGCGTGATTAACATACGGTTTCAAGAAATGTAAACATAATAAAATTCGCGCAGAATATAGAAAACGATTTTAAATAATACATTTGAAATTATCACCTAGATACCCTAAAATAATGTGACGTCATTGGAAAAAAATCGAGAATGGCGGTGAATGTGTTAAATTTATACATGCGGAGGCTAATAATAAAATAGTTCCATTACTATTATAAATGGAATCACATAAAATGATTCGATCTTTTGCAGCCTACTCCATTTTTTACTGTTTCAAATCGCATCAAAATCATGACTACATGACTGTGGGAACGTACCCTTCCCACATATCATACGATGCACGTCATACACACGCTCCCCATAATGCCCACGCCCCATCAACCAGCTCGCACGCACAAAAGTAGTTGATGATACAGGGACACCGTTTCTATACTGTTCCTATGCACCACAAATGGACGTATTCGTACCCTACACGAATAATAAAGCATTCACCATCGTGTGTTTATTTACTGAACACAGCCTCCTGCACACGAGAACCTCAACTCATACATTCCATAGAGACATTCCAAGGCCAACAGGTTCCAAGACCAACAAACGTCACGCAAAGAATCATAAATAAATGCATTACAGATTCTAGGCAAGACACTGTATACAAAATAGGCGGACGCCGTAAGCAAACAAAAATCCCATGACGGCGTCCGCAAGACCTGTCCCTTGAAGGGCGTATCACGTTTGATATGGCCTAGATGCTCAAATGTCTTCTCGTATAAATCCAGTACTTGGCAACAAAAATAATATATTCGACTGCACTTCGTATCGCTGAACGACACGCAATATTCTGCTCAGAGACAATTCACTCCGAGGCACTCGCATTGAGACGCTTATAAGTAAAATCCAGCCTACAAAGGGTTCCAAGCTGAATCTACATATATTCCAACGGCTAAGTCGTAATAACACGTTTATTCAAACAATCCTGAAGAAAATACATCGAAATCCGGAGATATCATCTGCAACGTATCTCCAAGCTCCAACCAGAGATCTTCAAGCCCCGACGCCGAACACCGAGGAAATTCTCCCCCGGAACGCGGCGGCCACGGAATTCGAAGATTCGCACGAGACACCACGACCAGGTCCCTCGCGGGAAGCGCTTCTACGCAGGAGAACGCAGAGCCTAGCAGATCGCCACCACCGACGCTGCATTTCCTGGAGGGCCGAACAACGCGGACTGTCGCCGCTGACGTCGCTCCTCAGAACATAAGTGAGAGAGAACGTCCAAGCGGCATATTAGGTCAACCGTACGTCATACGGTGTCAAAAATCTTTTATTGTTTGTCCAAGACAGGTCTACTCTAATAAATCGTTATATCTAGAAGACCAAATTGGAAAGTATTTTATTTATCTTGTGGAAGAGATGGCTTTGTTGCGAATGCAACCAGACCTTCACCCTACGCAACATAAATAAATAAATGGTGACTCCCTCGTTCTGAATAACGTTTAATTTCAATTTAATCTAACAATTCCCTGTGTTTTGGGGACCACACTAACCTTAGTTCAATCGTGTTCAACATTTGTTCGCTAAAAACCCCTCTACTTTTTTTAGCTATCGTTCTATCTTAGTTTATGTGTGTTCATTGTGTGTTACTTATTTCTCTCCAGGTTCCTGGCAATCATTAAAAATATATTTTTCTCGTTCTTCCAAAACTATCCAAGAACCTTACTTTATAATGCCTACCGAAGACGTCCAGACCCCAACCATGTCTTCTCGCGACCATATCGCGACAACGTTTCCTATGCCAAATTTTTGGAAGGACAGGCCTCAAGCGTGGTTCAACTATGTCGAGGCACACTTCTCCGTCAGAGGTATTACTTCCCCGTTTCATAAACACGCGGCTATTGTCAGCAACCTTGACAACTCCACCCTTCTCACAATTGACGAAAATCAGTTGGTACCTTATGACAGTACGGCGTATGACCGTTTAAAAGCCTTTTTAATTACTCAATACGCTAACTCGCAAACCAAAAGAATAGACAGACTGCTTTCGTCCGAAGCCATTGGTGATCGCTCCCCATCGCAGTTTCTACGCCACCTCAGAAACCTAGCTGGCCCTGACGATCAGGATAATACCCTGATCTCTGAAATTTGAATGCGAGCTCTTCCCGTCCAAATTAGGACAGTATTAGCAGGAAGCTGCGCTAACGATGTAACGGAGCAGGCCACCCTTGCCGATAAAATAGCAACGGCACTCCAAACCACGCATACCGTGGCGGCCACTCGTGAAACGGCACCAGTACGTCCCACTGACCTGCGTATGGAGTACATCCTACAAACGTTGACTACTTTAACAAAACAGATAGCCGAACTGCAAATGACAGCGAAATGTCCAAACTGTAACGGCCAGCGAAACCTTTCGCCTTACCGTAACGGCCAGCGAAACCCTTCGCCTTACCGCGGCGACCAGCGAAATTTTCGAGCTCGCTCACGCTCACAATCATACGTTGACAAGCCACGTGATATATGTTGGTTTCACGCAAAATTTGGTAGTGACGCGAAACGGTGCCTACAGCCCTGCAATTATCAAAAAAACTTGGACAGCCGCCCTCCAGCTCAAGGTTGAAGGGCGGTGTGCACGCTTGCGACCCCAAGGTTAGCTTTTGCAACAGATTGATGGGGAAACGCCCCTACGTATACGAGAGAAGTACCGGTCTACATTTCCTCATTGATTCGGACTCAGACGTCTCCATATTTCCAAGGAAGCACTGGAAAACGAATACGATCCCCACCGGACTTATTTTAAATGCAGCCAACTCCACAGACATCCAAACCTACGGAACCGCCCATCTGAAACTTAACCTCTCCCTTCGCCGTGAATATGCTTGGAACTTCATAGTGGCTGAAGTACAGGACCCCATTTTAGGAGCAGAATTCCTGTCGCACTACGAACTAGTCTTAGACTGCGGAACCCGAAAGCTAAGCGACCATTTAACGGGAATCTCGACAGGCACGAAATTCAACGCATGCAAATGCACAGAAATTAAAATAAAGAAAATCCAAAATAACGATTTTGCCGAGATCATCAATAAGTTCCCGGACTTAACAAAACCATCTGGAAAGTTTTGCACGCGTCCCAACACAATGCATCATATACCAACCACAGACGGCCCGCCGGTCACATGTAGACCGCGCCGTTTAACACCAGAAAAACTAAAAATTGTACAAAGTGAATTTGAAAACTTGGTCCACGCCGGTATCGTTCGACACTCCCGCAGCCCTTGGGGATCACCACTCCACTTAGTCAAAAAACCGGATGGTACTTATCGCCCATGCGGAGACTACCGGAGACTTAATGACCGGACAGTGCCGGATGCATATCCCATGCGTCATATACACGACTTTGCGAATAACCTTGCGGGATCCAAAATTTTCTCAAAGATAGACCTGGTTAACGCATACCTTCAAATACCGGTAAACTCGGCTGACATAGAGAAAACGGCAATAGTCACACCCATTGGCTCCTTTGAGTATCTCCAAATACCTTTCGGCCTGAAAAGTAGTGCACAAACGTTTCAACGATTTATGGACCAGGTAACCACCGGTCCACCATTTGTGTACACTTACATTGATGATATCCTTGTGTTCAGCAAGAACGCTGTCGAACACAAGCATCACCTTGAGACGCTGTTTCAGAGGCTGCGAGAGCATGAAATTGTAGTTAACATGCAAAAGTCAACCTTCGGCGTCACGGAACTGACATTTCTTGGTTATACAATCGACACCAAGGGCATCAGCCCGCCAGCGGACCGTGTCGCCGCGCTCCGCGCAATGGAACAACCCACCACCGTAAAAGGTATGCGGCGATTTCTTGGCGTCCTAAATTTTTACAGGAGATTTATTCCAAAAGCAGCAGTACCTCAGGCCGCTCTCATCGATGCCATCTCCGGCGGANNGTCTACAACAACAGGTAGACCAAGAATGGGAACCCCTCTCATTCTACAGTAAAAAACTGACCGCGAAGCAAAGTAAAATGCCAGCTTACTACCGTGAACTCTTAGCAATCTATGAAAGCGTGCAACATTTTAGACATTGGTTTGAGGGATTTCAAATTACCATCTATACAGACCATAAACCTTTAATTCATGCATTCCGCCAAAATCGAGAGAAATTACCGCCGCAACAGCTCAACCAGCTGCAATTTATAGCGCAATTCTCTACCGACATAAGGCATATCAAAGGTAACGAAAACATCGTTGCCGACGCACTGTCACGTGTCGAAATGATAACATTGCTCGAAGACACCTCTAAATTCGCCCAGCTGCAACTCGAGGATCCCGAAATCCAACAACTAATAACCTTGAAACCACAATGGTATAATAAGGAAACAATCCCAAACTCGGATGTAACTTTAATCTGTAAGGTAGGTCGCCCCCTCATACCAACTAACTTTCGGAAAAAGATCTTCGACGAAATTCACAACCTATCGCACCCAGGCCGCAAAGCTACGGCACGATTAATAAAAGACAAGTACTTTTGGCCCAGCATCAACNACCACAATTGTATAATAAGGAAACAATCCCAAATTCGGATCTAACTTTAATCTGTAAGGCAGGTCGCCCCCTCATACCAATTAACTTTTGGAAAAAGATCTTCGACGAAATTCACAACCTGTCGCACCCAGGCCGCAAAGCTACGGCGCGATTAATAAAAGACAAGTACTTTTGGCCCAGTATCAACCAAGACATAAAAGATTGGACGGCTACCTGCTCAAAATGCCAAAAAAATAAAGTCTACCGACACACCATCACACCACATGGGTCTTTTAAACCACCCGAGGACCGCTTCGACATAATTCACGTAGACATCGTCGGACCGCTACCGTCCTCAGAGGGATATCGATACGCACTAACGGTTATCGACAGATTCACACGCTGGTCTGAAGTAATCCCCATGACTGACATAACAGCGGAGAAAACCGCCGACGCGCTTCTCCACGGTTGGATCACCCGGTACGGAGTACCAACTAAAATCATTACTGATCAAGGCCGACAATTCGAGAGCCAATTATTCGGCGAAATGATGCAACGGCTCGGCATCAGCCGACACCGAACATGTGCGTACCACCCCCAAGCGAATGGCATGATAGAACGCCTCCACCGCCAACTTAAGGCCGCCCTAATGTCGCATGACACCGGTTGGAGTAGAGCTCTACCCGTAATCATGCTCGGCTTTCGTACCGCGCACCGAGAGGACTTGAACGCCTCGACCGCGGAACTCGTGTTTGGAAAAACACTAACGCTCCCCAGCGATATCTTTCATAAATATAGTAAAGATGATACACGCCCCACAACGACCTATGTTCAAGAATTAGTACATCATATGCAGCAGATTAAACCAGTGGTACCAAGACTACAAACACGACATCCATTCATTCACAAAGATCTAAAGAGTGCAACACACGTATTTCTACGCAGCACCACGTTTAGAAAAACCCTCGTCCCCCCTTACAACGAGGTACTATCCAAATCGGAGGACAACAAAACGGTGACGATCAGGATTAACAATAAAAGCGTACGCGTAAGCCTGGACCGCACAAAACCAGCTTTCATCACAGCGGACCCAATAAACGTCGTCCAAGTACCACCTTCTGAAAACATCGTTCAACATGCCGCAGAAGCGACATTAGCACCCCCGCCTGGTCACACGCGATCAGGACGAAGGATAAAATTCAATGAGAAGCCTGACTTCTATTATTATTGAAAACGAACACCAATTATCATAACTTGATGCTAATATTTTTCTTTCTCTTTCTTTCTCTTCAGAACCAAAACCATCCTATATACTATCGCTAGCATCACGTAAAACGGTATCTAGTATCTAGCAATACAAGCGTAAGAAACCACCACAACCTAACTTTAAAAAACGTTAAATGTGGAAAATATTTTTATGACACATGGCGATTCTTGTATGTAAAGACGTAAAAAAACTATTCCTCCTCAGAAACCAGCTGTAAATAAGTACTGTATGACTATCAAAGGATGGTGGATGTTCAAGTCATTACGCACATCATGAACCAAATGCTATAAAACTACAGACCAGTAATAGTGGATAAAACCTCTGTAAAACCCTCGTAAATATGAATGTGTCAACAGAATTGACCTCAACCATGACAGAAAAATCGTGTCACCCGCATGACTATCCAAAATGGAAGAGTGAATTTGAGTTGAAGCAAGCATAATTATCGGAGTCAAAACATGTTCACTCCAACTTCTCCAATTTCCCGGTGCGGCGACCACTCTAAAATATAAAACTAACACTTCAATTTTCTCTTCCCAAAAAAAACCGTCGATGAGACGAACAGAATCCTACGACAAGATCTTCCGGTCCAGCGCATCCTGGGACACATCGCTAGCATCTTCATCTTCTGGTCCAACGCATCTTGGTCCCAGCATCCAACGCACCTTGGTCCCAGCATCCAACGCATCTTGGTCCCAGCATCCAACGCTCTCAGACGCTCCCAGCATCTCCTCCTAGGCCCAGCATATTCTGCTAGCATCAGCATCTTCGGATAATCCCACGAAGATAACAAATAAATACAACTCCCACTTTGGATCAAGTCCACATCAACCAACCAAACGCAGGGCGGCGTCTCGGGCAGTTTTTTTCCCAAAGATATCCTAATTGGATAATGTTCTCGCGGATATCCAAATGTTAAATATCCAAAAGACAGGGTTATTTTTTCCCCGAGACGTGTTTCCAAAAGAGGTTGATTTCCTCGGGCAACGTTCTTATTTTTACTTTTTCCTTACCAATTTGCTAAAAATTAAAGGTTTAATTTTTCAAAACGTTGGGGAGTGATGTGGGAACGTACCCTTCCCACATATCATACGATGCACGTCATACACACGCTCCCCATAATGCCCACGCCCCATCAACCAGCTCGCACGCACAAAAGTAGTTGATGATACAGGGACACCGTTTCTATACTGTTCCTATGCACCACAAATGGACGTATTCGTACCCTACACGAATAATAANTGTTTATTTACTGAACACAGCCTCCTGCACACGAGAACCTCAACTCATACATTCCATAGAGACATTCCAAGGCCAACAGGTTCCAAGACCAACAAACGTCACGCAAAGAATCATAAATAAATGCATTACAGATTCTAGGCAAGACACTGTATACAAAATAGGCAGACGCCGTAAGCAAACAAAAAATCCCATGACGGCGTCCGCAAGACCTGTCCCTTGAAGGGCGTATCGCGTTTGATATGGCCTAGATGCTCAAATGTCTTCTCGTATAAATCCAGTACTTGGCAACAA
>NNCF01131562.1:37722-49804 GCA_002313205.1 Laupala kohalensis | reverse complement strand
GTGCTCCATTGTTTTCGATCACAATAAATTTTGATATCACAAAAATAATAAGGTATTGAATACTGATATTGATTCTATGATAAAACTGCAATTTACGGAAACAAAATTTTGGATACAATTTTTGTAAAATATTATTTTTATCCCCTGATTACAGGAGAACAAAATTATTCTTGTTACTTGAATTACATCAAAATCATAACAACTAATATTTCAAACACATTTTTTATAATAAATATAGTTTTTATTTGCACAAACTTGGTGTCGACACTGTTGTGTGTATTTTCTCCACAACGAATGAATAATTTGTTCAATCGCCTTCTTGGGTTCCATTCGAATGTATGGGACGAATGTTTTCTTCTGGACTGTTAACTAATTTATTGTAATTCTTTATTTACTCATTTGAACATATTCTCCATGAGCAAAAGTTATAGCAGTCAATGTGATAACTCAATAACCATTTTAAAATTGTATTCAACACCATTTATGTATAGCTTTGATGTCAACGTCTCCATTCGGACTTACAGAAGTTAGTGTCTTTAATACCATGGATCTTATTTATCACGAATTTTATTGAGTTTTTGAATATTTTGAGGTAACTTAAGGAATTGATAGAATGATGAATTCATGAAATTGAAAAAAATGTTACATATTCTGTAAACACTATAACACGTAGCTAACTATTTTTGTTCCTTTTTATGGGGCGCATATGTCGATTTTTTGCGAAGATGCAGGCATCTTAAATGGACTACTTCTTTTGGGCCCCTTATTGGAATCGCTCGGATAGTAAGTTAGTTTTTTGTCCTCCACGTCGTAATACGCTGCTTTTTTACACTAAATTGTGAAAACATTAAATTTTTTATTCTCTGGCATCAGTTGAAGATAGTGTACATATCAAAATTTGTACAATTAATCAAAAAAACGTTTATGAAAGACACGTTGATGTCATTGTTAATTATTTTCTTTAAAACTGAATATATTTTATTTAAACTTGAGTTCGGAATGGTATCCCGGAAGTAAATATCGGAGACGAAAACCTGTACAGTAAAAAATCATTTTCATCCGCAACATTTAATTTTCAAGTGCTCATTAAATGTTAACAGTTTTTCAGGTTAATGTTAAAACTATAGCAGTCGTACGTGTTTGAACACAGGTTAGACATTAAACAAGTTCCATAAACTGGAAAGTTTTTTTTAAACACTAGAACTTGATGATCTTAAAATCATAACACTAGATTTTTTAATGTTCCTGGTAAAAACATGTTTCGATTAAATGCAGTGCCACCAAAACGGAAGGGTATGAGTGGCATTTTGCCCCGGGCCTCCAAATGTAAGACTCTAAGGGAGACCTACAATGAAAGATGAATAACATTTTTTTAATAACCAATCCATAAAAATTAAAAAGTCATCACTGAAAAATATAACTTTTTTGTCTCGTTTTATGCGGTTCAGGAGAAGTACAACATAAAAGTTAATTGTCTATTATTTTTTGCCGACAATTGCAAAGTAAAGGTAATTGAAGACAGTTAAGAATTAAATCCTCAGGTCAAGCCTGATTGTATCACTGAAGATTAATTCTTGACAGCAAAGAAATGTAATTTATGGAAGGAAAGATCACGTAATCGTCGTTTCCCTGTTTTTAACGCAAAGCACTCGCTTGATCTGCATGAAGGTAGCGCTTCTTTTCTTTCTTCTTTCAAACGGTATGTAATTGTTTCTTTAGTGACATCGTGTCAGAGACGTTTTTCTATGACATTGAGATGACGCGCAGAATTCGTTAGTTTCCGTAAATTGCAGACAGGTTTCAAGTTTTTGTTCAAAATG
Organism: Laupala kohalensis; assembly: GCA_002313205.1. Lineage (NCBI taxonomy): Eukaryota > Metazoa > Arthropoda > Insecta > Orthoptera > Trigonidiidae > Laupala > Laupala kohalensis. The sequence goes on along the minus strand of NNCF01131562.1, from coordinate 47,984 downwards.
TTGAATGAGTCTACAATATTAAAATGTGTTATTATATCTGATATAACTTGTAATTGTAGTCACAGCACTTCTCGACATTTACAATAAACGAAAGAAATAGTTTATTAATCTTTTTTTGTCGGGATTTAAGGGTTCGTCAACAGCAAGGTCATTAGAGCCCATTTATTAAACTAATAATAATATTTTAACTGCATATGAGCAGATCTTACCCGGTGGCAGAATATAAAAAAATGTATACAAAAATAGCAAAAATACATTTCACATAGAAATGAAATAAAAAATTGGTAAATAAATCATTAAACTATATTATTCCATTAATGTTAAAGTATTTAATATAAAAACATTTCACCCTGAAACATTGATAAAAACTTGTTGCTCATTTTATTGCGCTGATGACCCAAACACTCGATTTACCCCTTTCGTGCACTTCACTTCACATTTCCCTTCCCTCCTTTTCTAAATCACTTATTTCCCTCGTATCACTTCACTTCACTACCCACTATCACTCCACTAACTTCCCGTCTACACAAATGTACTTATTCTTCCACAATTTACCTAATCTTTTTTCATATAATTTCTCCTCTTCTCTTTGAAAGTATTTGAGCATATCTGGTGGAGATCTATGATTTCCTTTCGCGCAAGTTCCTGAAGACATATTATGAAGACATATTACGATATTTTCCAACCTTACTTCTCGCGCAATGCTCGCGATTGTTCGTAATGCAATGTAGAGTAATATTAATTGTAATATTAAGAAGCATTTAATTAATTTAATTTCGGGTCATTCATGTCAAGTGGTCTAAAGGTGGTTGTTTGAACATTTTTAGTTTTCAAAATACTCTTTCTTCTATCTATTTCCAACATAGAATTGCACTTATTTATTTATAACCGGTCATTGTTGTGTAAGCAGATGTTTCCATTGGTTACAGTGTTCTAAGGAAAGGCATATATCTGCTCTCATTTGTCCTGTAACAATTAATCAAAACCAATCTTTTCAGATACCGTTTTTTTAAACACAATTTCATTACAATGTTTACCTGAAACATATTATTATAACTATAAAATTTACGGAAGTTCTATCATGATAATGAAGCTACAGAAGTCTGTTTTCTGATTTCTTTGTATAGAACCTAGTAACTATTAATTTTAAAATGTTGTAAGAAATTGATTAATGTAAATACTTATTTGATGAGTAGTTGTTGCAAAAGTTGTTCAAATATGAAAATTTATTATAAAAAGTTATCTCTTAGTATTTTTGTTGGGAAAGTTAATTTTTAATGGCTTAATTTAAGTCGTCAATAATGATAATTGGCGAGCCCTAAAGCCCTATTTATACAAAATAAAGATAAATAATTATAATTATTTTAATTTGTTTGCTTAAGGTATATTATCATTCTTTTTTAGTTACATGTTCATTTTTAATCAAAATACTCCTTTATTTATCCAGGTATTTGTAACAAAAATTGTGTTTCAATTCATTTTTATATAAATTACAGAAACATGTCCAATGTACATTATATGAATACTTAAAATTTCCTGGTTTCTAACAAATTCTGTCGGAACCTATACCAGNGGAACCCATACCAGAACTCATAGGACATCGCTGTACAAAGTAAAGGACTTCGCTAAAATATTTCCAAAATATTTGATATACCAATTTTTTATTGGATTCATTTGGTGTTTTCCAAATCTTAATTTTTATTGGCCAAATGCAGTATCTCTGAAGAATCAACTAAATATTAATATTTATGTATAACATCAAGTAAACGAAAGAGTTCCTGAAGAATTTGAGAGATTTTGGAGCCAAAAACGCAATTGTTTCCTCTTCATTTAAAAATATTTTGACAATTCTAAGTTGTTTAACTTATTTCTTTTTGAGGTGAAACATTTTGACCTGCGGCTCACAACACAGAATCCACTGAAGAAATTAAAAAAAAAGAATTGAACTGGATGGTCCCCTTCAGAATGACAATCTTTGAAACCTCCATAAGTTTTGTCCTTAAGAAAGTATTTACACAACCATCCTCAACATGGAGATACCTGTTAAACATAAACGTACATGCTCCTAATATTACGTGGGTACCCTTATCATATTGTATTATTAGTTCAATTGTATTAAGTCATGCGTTGTTTGTAGGCAAAGAAAATTCCTCTCAATCTAAATCATCCTTCTTTTTAGCTTGATGAAAGAATTTCACGTCAAGTAAAACAAGATTGTTTGGATGATATGAGAAAAATGTTGAAAATTATTTCATTGAAGATTATTTCTAATAGTTCACGTATTTTCAGTCTTCAAGATGCGTACTGCGAAGTTTCTGAAAACCGGGTAGGAATCCTGGGATTCCAATCTTAGTCCTTCATATTATCACTTACCTTACTTATTAAAACTATATCTTTAAAAGATTATTCACTTCATAGTCACGCCAAAATATTAAAAGATTATGTGCAAGAGAATGCTAAGTTATTAGAATGTTTAATTCGTTTTAATTTGAATTGGAAATTCATGACATAAAAATAAATATCGTTCTATAAATCTCCAGTCCACTTTTCTGGTTTTCCTGTTACGATTTTCAATGTCGACAACCTTCACTTACTAGAGCATTGAACGTACATTAGCATAATTATGTTCAGGAAACCATGAAATCATCATTGTGGACGCATTGGTATACTATTTTATTCACTTACGTAATACCAATCTACGCGAAACTGTTCGGTTATATCAATGTTTGAGAACAAAAAATGAAGCGAACCATAGCGGAATAATGGTTGTATTCTGAACACAGAAACAAAGTAACCATTGTAAACCCGCTATTGAAAATTCTACAAACCTCGTATTGAAAATACTAGGTACTTAAAGTAAATAATTACACAGATTCGTAATTGTAACAAATAAGTATTCGCTGACGAATACTTTCTTCAATAGTGATGTAAACATTCCAGCATTCGAGATTTTTACCTTGAAATGCTATCTTTATTCAGATGCTTGGTGCATAACTCAATGTACGGAAGAGTATTAGTATTCTTAATATGCATTCGTACGTCATGAGGGAACTATTGCATATCACACACTAAAACGCTATCATCTCAGTCCGTAACATTTCCGAGACCGACGAATTAAAAATCAAATCTTTTTAGCTTTCTTTTGCAACGATAAAGATTTTCCTTTAAAATCCTGTCAATTTTTATGCATTTCTAACCACCGATTTTCCACGGCTTTTAACTTCCAGAGTAGTGAGTTCTAGCGAGTGAAACATGAATTTTCCGAAGATAATTTGTCCGAATCAAAAGATGAATTAGACGCATTATTTTGTGGTAGGTTGTGCAGTGTTTGCGTGCGAAAATGCCGGATAACCTGTAGAAAAAGAATATTTACAATACGTGAATAATTAGCAAAATAATTACTGTTCTTCGTATGAATTGTATTAAATTGGATTTAAAATTTCGTTTTAGGAAGAGGTTTCTTTCAGTATTCTTTTTTATACTCAATCATCTGATACGGAGATTCACGTCTCTCAATTAATGTTTTTAACTTCTTGTTGGTGCGAGAATTGGCTGCAATAAAGAAATCCATGGTTCGAATTGAGAAAAATTGCAAATACTTAAGGTGAAACACCTAATTTTTGTTTAAAACTAAATATAGGGCTTAATAGAGGTTATTTCTGCACCTTTCCTTTATTTGTTTCTTTTTATAGTTTTGTTCGACCACCGAAGAGAAGAGCAGAAATATTCAAAAGAATTGGGCAGTTCATTGGGCGTATTAAGATCAGGGAATAAAGTATCGACGATTGAATTGGATTTATTCAAAACACTTTTTAGGATATCAAAATTACTCATTTGTGTATAACATTCTGGCAAATAAATACTATATTGACTCTCTTCGATTAAAAGAAACATTCAATAAAGCTTTGCGTCTTAGTAGTTCTGCGTCTTGCCGCGACATACATATCAAGATGACAAACAGATGACTTTCTGCTAACCGAAAGTGCAAAATACCAATCGACGGTGGCCATGTTTCAAAATGCAAAGCTCTAGAACGATCATTAACCACATTTAATTCTTAATCTGGAACATATTGAAGTTTCACCCTTAAATTTCCAGATGCTAAAAATAAACTCACTGTTATTGCAACGATGACCTAAAGACGATACTTGAGTGATTAAGGTGAGACCTGCAGTACTCCCAGTTAGACAAAGCACTGAGATGTATAATTCATTTTCCTTACTTTCATCCTTTTTTTTTAACACAACAGAATTTTAAAAAAAACATGACTTAATTTGTATCTAACAGTTAATAGTATAGTACAAGCTATATTAATGTACTCGTTTAAAATACACAATAGTATGTAAAAATTTGGGAGATCAGCGCAACGTTTTTATTATTCATGTATCTCACATAAATATTTTTCTCAGATGTCCGGAGACCTATGTATAAAAGTGATACTACGAAAAATGTTCTAAAAGAAATTCCTGATGATACAAGCCCTAAGGAAAATAAAAATTGAATCGAAACGTTGGCTAGTAAATAAATTCATATTTATTAGTATTTCTATGGACAGTATCTATTATATTTACATAATGAAATATTGAAACAGGTTAATGTGCACTGTCCCTATCAATTGTAATAAATATGACAAATTAACAAAGAAATCATGGAGAATATATTCCTTTTTACACAACAACTCTTTATGTACGTTCTTAACAACGTTAAAACCCTCGTAGATACATTTACTAAAATGTTAGAGTAATATAAGTAACGGAGAAAATAATTGTTTGATTTGAGAAATAAATTCAAGAAATCCTCATTCCTTCCTTGCGTGTTTGAGTGTGATGTTTTTCGCGAAACGCCTCCAATCCGACGCGCCGCGCCGCGCCGTCGACTGCTGCCCTGTGTCCACCTCATTCGCGCTCGCGCCCACTCCGCGTCCCGCATTCGCTCTCAAGTGGCCGCTGCGTCGCCGTCGCATAGTAGTGAGCATTGTGTTGTCCGCAGCACTCGATCATGGTCCCGTCGCCCTCAGCAGCACGCTCGCTGTTCCTCATGCTGGCGGTCGCTGCATCCACCACCCTGGCGGCCGACAAACCGATACGTAAGTAATAATTTTTTTTTAATTCACATTTTTGAACTCATTTCAATATCCTGGCCTGGGTTTTTTCTCCGGTTTTGCAGGTAGAGGTGGAATTTTTATACGGACTCCCTAGGCTCTTGCCTAGGGACGGGATCTGTTGAAATAAAAAATCCCGAATTTCGTGTTATTTAATAGTTTTTATTTATAAACAATACTTTCCAAATAATCTGATGTTTGATAATAGTACTTACTTCGGAAATAATTTTTTTGTGTTCTATGAAATACACATTTGTTGGTCTGATGTTAATTTTATAACAAGTACCTAACTATTTTCATTGTTAGGAGCATGCTGAAACGTTAAATACGCCTCTGCCAAAGGACCCCTGATCCGAATTGATGGGATGGTCCCTTACTTGTTTCCGGAGAGTAAATTAGTTTATTGTCATCCACATAGTTTGTACTGCTGTTTTGTCGATAAATTTAATATTATTTAGTAATAAAACACTTCCGATTTCTTCCACAAGTGACGATCAACTTACCGGCCGGTGAACAATAGTGAACGATTTTATTACAATATTTTAATTTCAATAAATTACGTGGTCTTTGGTTTAATTTAATGCAGAACTATCGTGTTTTAGATATGTTGATGGCAGTAAAAATACGAAAAAATCCCAATGCTGTAGTTAATATCGACCACACGTGTGCGTATAAAAAAAGGAAATTGAGGGGATTAGACCCTATGCTTGAAGAAACACATTTTAATTGCATATAAACTGTTTCTAATTTGCACACAATGGAGCAAACTCTGTTTCAAATTCCAACGTATCATGTGAATGTTCATTAAATATGAGTGTGGGCATTCACTGCTCCTCGTAAAATACGTCTAGTCACCAGTTAAAACCAAAACTTGAGAATCCATGTCACTTCTAGCGTAATATGAAATATTTCATAGTAAAGTGCACTTTTTGCAAAACTGCGCCACAAAATAAGTGTAGAAAATTTTTAATTGCTCGGAATCGTATTATGTTCACAAAAATAGTTTTACCAAAATCTTATTTGAAAACTAGATTTCAATTCTTCTGAATGACCATAGCTATAGACCATTCGCTTTTTGAGACTTAAGTTTATTTCTAACATCATTTAATGTATAACTAAAGAACTGAAAAATACTGTGGAATGTCATGTTATCAACAAATTACCAAGTGCTGAGTAACAAAAGGGAATATACTGGGGACGCTAGTGTTTTTCAACTAGCTCGTTTAAGGTAAAATGTTTGAAGAAGTTCTTTTACGACATCATTCTCATGAAAAACATAAATCACATTTATTACAGATGTACAATACATTTAACACTTGATACTTAAATGCTACAAATACAGTATTACATTGAATGAGAGAATTTACAATAATGATGCTGTGTGTTGTGAATACACAGCTACTTCATGATACATTCATCAATGAAGTTTAATATCTACAAAACAGTGTTACCTCTAATGAGGCTGCCGTTTTGTTTAATTTTATACAGAATTACGTTGATGGCATTTAACAAAGTTTGAAGTACTACTCACTGAGTAAGTACGAGAAAAAACTGCCTTTCCTTGACATTTCAAGGAAATTCCCCCCATGCAATACCCATGTTAAAATGTTTAAAAAACCCTTTTCATATAAAGGGTGAAAAAGTCAATTGGATGAAGTTCCCACTACGCAGTAGGGGACACAATAGAGAAAATGGAATTTAGAATTAAAGTTCCAAAATTTACATAATAAATGTTCTTGTTTAGGCGAGTGAATACTTATAACACTTTCCATTGATGAGTAGATAACGCCTGCTTGTTGCCGCAGGTTGAAGGTTGACAGCGCATAGCTCCAGCAGGTGCATAGTGGGCACGCTTAGAGGACAGGTTGCTGAAACTCAGATAACTACATGAGTATTTGAACTCAAAAATATAGAAGTTCTGCTTCGATAGCAACATGAGTATTTGGACTCAAAATGTTGACGTTTTGCGAAGTGCACATAACAATGACATGACAGTGTAATGATTCTGTTTTAAAAAACGAGAATCATTGCCCAAAAAATCCTTATGTTGTTAGTAGCAACAACATGACACTGTTTAAACACTCATCCCTACGAACGGGAGTCACAACGAATAAGGTCGAAGTACTTCATTCGAAAGAATGACTGCGTGGCGACGATTACGGCTAGTCTCATAGCTATAATGCATATAATACGTTTGTGGAGTATGATCCACGGTTAATGTCCTATTACTGGAACATTAGGATGACTGAGTCGCAGCATTACGACTCGTTGGTCGCAGCGTGTAGACTCAGTAATAATAGAATGACACTAGATTGACGACGATTACGGCTAGTCTCATAGCCATAGATACAATACTTGTTGAGTGCTCGTTGGGAGCGGTTTATATAGCAAGTTCTCAGACTTCCTATATGTAGAAGTGTTCAGAAAGCCATTATCACAGACTTTCTACGTAAAGTGAGTTCAGGTACCTTTGGTTACTGAATGTTTTACTCATATCGATATATAGAACCTGTGGTTGCAGACTGTTTGTAAGTATCGATATGACGAACCACTGGTCACACAATGTTTGTGTATATCGATTGAATCGATGCACTGGATATCGATATTGATGGTATCGATTAATTGGCGCACAAATTTAAATTAACACTTATAGAAAACATAGTTATTAACAAGTAATTTACAATAAATATAAACAATTATAAACTTTAACATAATTGTTGCTTTGCAGAGGTTTGGTTTGCAACATATCATATTAACAGAATCCACCTCCCGCCACAAAGTATTTTTCCTGTAAAAACTTTGAATTAGAAGAATGCAAAAACATTTCAATGGTTTTGGTCTCGACATTAATGACCCTCTACTTCTTAAACGAACTCTTAATCGAATATTTCAGTGTGAAAGTTACAATGCTTCACTGAGAATGTTTCAGAATATGCGTGAAACACAATATTACATGAAGTTCTTTTGCAAATGCTAAAATTGCAAACTCAGTGGCGTTGTGTGTTCACATGTCTATTAATTTAGAGAAAACCTTGAATTTGCAATCGTATTGTTTCCAAGATTTTTGTTAGTCCTATGTTGCAAATATATTTTGATCAAATCTCTTACATACTTTTTATTTTCTTTATTGACACGGTTCTCCTAATAATATATAACTGAACTCCCTATTATTTTAAAATAATTAGTTTTCTTACTGCTTTCCGGTATTCATTAGTGATCTCGTCTCCCCTAATTTTGGAACTAGAATATAAATCCCACAGTTATTATATTTATTAACTTATGATTATAATTGAATTACTTCTCTTATTAAATTCAAGTCTTTCTTGGTACTCAATATAGGAATTTGAAGTATATTTTATTGTATGTGTCCATTTATATATTCATTATTGCAGATATTTTTTATTTGTAACACTTTAGTATTTGACTTTGGTGTATAAAATGAAGAAAATCCATTTTTATCATTATTGCTGCATTAAATTGTTTCTCTATTACTTACATAATTTTTTGTATATGTTCTCATATATACTTCACGTTGGTTGTCATTATTATATATTAGGAAATATTATGTTTGTAGAACTACTGGAGATGACGACTTTGCTTGCGACAAAGGTTTTGGTTTGTTGAAATAATTTGGTTGAATATAACAGAAATTATTTTTCATTAACAAAATTAACTACAAAATCTGTCACAACATCTTAACTTTTTCGCAGAATGTCGTCATGTTTTTCCTGAAGTCACAAACGTTTGTACAAGCGTGTCTTATTTAATATTCTAGTCTGTTTAAATTATATACTAAATGTATGCTCCGTATTTAAATAATCGATTAAAATAGCGGTCTTGACCAGCGGGCAATTTTTCATCGATCGAGTCAACACGGAAGGGCAAAACGTTGCCCGATGAATAAAACTAGTGAGTCATACATATTTGTGAAGCAGTATTTTGATTCTCATCAACCAATTTACATTATTTCAAGTTTTAATTCAAAAATTTAATAGTTCATTTCTTTATTTTTTTTAAAATCTTTTTTAAATATTTAGTATTATAGAAAAATGTTTTCATATTGTTAAGAATGACTAAGTGATTCCGAAGACAATATTCTATTTTCATTCTCCGAACATGACACGTCAAATATTAATTCTGATAGCACAAATTTTTGTTAGAGAACAAGATTTTTATTGCGTGAATAAGCAAACCTGTTTTGGAGCAGAACAAAAGAGTGATGCCAAGCGACAGGCGGTGAATTGGTAGTTCTGCGCGGCTTAGCTTCTCACATATAACGAGTAGCGTTCTTCTGCGTCAGGATACCAGCAATGGAAGCCGTTGTCGCAGCGTCTCTTGTGTCGACCTTCGAAGTAGAGGCCGCAGGGCGCGGTGAGCGTTGTGCTTCGAAGATCTTCTGTGTTCGTAGAAGTCGCTCGTAGCATTCGGCGTGGGCGAAGCTTTGTGTTGAGTATTTTCTGAGCTTGTAGAATGTCTGGATAGAGTTTCTGAGCTTGTAGAAATACTATCTGGATGAGATTTCTGAGCTTGTAGAAATATAGCGATCTGTCATCAGTTAGTTCATCGATTGGAATTGATCATTCATTCACGTTTAGGGAGAACATGCAGTTGAACGATCTGTCACCAGCTAGTTCATCGACGAAAGTGTGTGGTAATCAAAATGTTGGTTGCCACGTGCAGGGGCGTAACAGTAAGTTGACGTTCGCATATTTCAGATAAGCGAAGGTTTATTTATAAGTGCGCGCGGCACGCGTCAAAGAGTTTCCCGTCGTAATGTTAGGACTCGGGGTTCTTTGACGTTATCAGTAGGATGTGTGTCCCTACATATCATCAGAAGGCGTCGGCGTCATGGGGGAGGTTCGTTGATACGTATGTATGATACGTGTTTGGTGTGTAATATGTAGGGATACGTCCCTACACTATATTAGGGGGTACATGTCATGATTCTGGTGTAGAAATGTTATATCCTTTGAGCTTTTTTCTAGGAATTGAAAAGTTTGTCCCTTGTTTGATTCTGGAGAGTAAATACTTGTGCTGTCACCATCGCTTTTGACACAGTTGCGACCTGGGCAACTGCTTCAGTGTTGTTCTCGCAGGAAATCGTTCTTGGCGTCTGCACCTATGAAAGAGTGCTATATTATAGCGGGACCATTACCTGTTC
>NNCF01131562.1:21967-36352 GCA_002313205.1 Laupala kohalensis | reverse complement strand
CTTGTCTTTCGGTTGTTACTTCCTGACAACAGTTTTATCGTATTAATCGAATTAATATAAGTGAAAAAAATGAATAAACATTGTAATATGAAATTCAAATTGAATACATGGGACCGCAAATAAAATAATAATTTGTATTCTAAATAACTATTCATTCATAATTTTGTAACTCTATACCTAAGAATTAATTTAAACTTTTATTTTCCGTTTCAGCTGATTTCCTCAAGATTTGTAAACAAAATGATCCAGATCTCAATACATGTTTGATGAATTCAATAAAGGGGCTCCAACCTAGATTGGCTAAAGGTAAATTTATAAATGTTTATTAGATTGTGTGTTTTTTCAATAAAAATTCTTCTTGTTTAAGCATAACAGTTCGATATTAATTATTTCTGTGTTAGTATAATTGAGTTCGTAAAATGCTAGGCTTCAGGTTTCAATTGCCATCTCAGAGATTTCACGGGTATTTTTGCTCCTGCATTCACACCAGGACTGACTACCAACACAACTTGCGTATTTTATTTATGTTATTATAATCAAATTGGTTATTCAGATATTATCAATGTGTAGTATAGTTTTAGAATTGTATCAACAATAATAGTTCTCCCTGGTCAACTTAATGTGTTTTATTTGTGAGTAGCTGAGTACCCTCTGCCTTGTGAGGAACCGGTGGAAGGTTTTATCTCAAGAAGAGTGTAGACTTTGTGAGGAGTAATTAGTGGTGCTATTTTTTAAATAATTTGTCTATTATGACGAATCGCATATGTGAATTTAATAACATTCATTAAAGTGCACAGATGCCGTAAAATTATCGTGATCTTCGTTAAAAAGGGGATTATCCAGACTTTCGGTCAATTTTTGTTGGCAAAGGAGAGGGTGAAATCTACGTCATCTTCACACGATATCAATCGGGTGTGTGGTGAACCGTAAGTTTTATTGTCCCCTTCAATTTTCAAGTTTCCTAAAAATTAGAAATGTGTTTTAGCTTTATGACTTAATATCATTCACGTCATAGAGAGTACAGAAATAAAACGACAAATTACGGATAGACGTTCCCATAGTCATATCCGAAACAAGTTAAGTGTTAACCTTAACAGATCATTCACTTTTCTGCATATTTAAAAAATAGATTCACTTTGTCTCATCTTCAAGAACTGTTACACTTCGTTTCACAAATTCTTGTATCTATTCCTCTAAAATGTGATTTTTTAAATTTTAGCTTAAATAACTTAAGAGTTTTTGATTTTATACTACTTATAAAATCATATATTTGATTTTATACTACAAATAGCGCCACTATCTTTGTTTTTATCAGTAAATATAATCAAGATTAAAGGTAGAAAGTAGCTCAAAAGTACCATCATTATTTGTGAATATTACTGATATGACGAAGTATTTCATGATGTCATGCACTATAATACATAGATATCTTACGATAGATGTTATAGATGAGATATGTGTTCCTACTTTGAGACAAAGCCAGTGGTGTCATGGCGAATTTAGCAGTGCCGGAACACTGAAATTTCCTATACTTGCCAACAAAATGGGGTCCTGAACGCCCCTCCGGAAGAATTTTTAAAATTGATGAGCTAATTTGTACATTTTAACACCTTCTGGGATCGATTTTCGGCATTAGAACTTCACCAGTTCTGTAACCCCCAAAAATATATATTTTTATTTGGTCCTGTATGTAATCAACTTGATTTTTTTTCGTAAATTTTTTTCTATTACCGTCGCATAAAATAGTATGTTATGTAATTATATACATAAAAAAACATATTCCAAAATCCGTGCAGGAACGGCGTTCCGGCACCATGACACCACTGGACAAAACATTTCTGTCTCTCACGGAGCGAAAACTCTCTTTCAAAGAGAGTTCCAGAGCGTATTGCGTGAAATCAGAATCACACAATCACTTGGAATGTTGTAGGTATCCCTGAAATGAATGTACCTTCCCTGGAGCCCTTGGAACTCAAAGAGATGGTGCTCACCGACAAAGGAAATTTTCGAATCACTGGAAACAATATCAAGTGCTTTGGTACCAGTAAATTCATATTAAGTAAATTCCGGTGAGTATTTTTTTCTATTGATCCGTATTTCTAACAATATAGTAATACACAATGAATATGTAACAGATATTTAATAAATACAGATACTTAATAAACATACATTATACAGGTACTTGATAAATATTTTACATCAAAAAAAATTTGAGTCGCTCACGTGACTACATCTTTTGCCACAACATTGCATCCATGGGGAGGTTGATGTCTTCAACTGTCATTTTTTCTGCCTGTTTAACTTTCTCCCTTTATTATATTTCGTACCGCACACATTCATATCATGTGTGTTATTGATTCACATCGTTACTATTATTTCTGTGAGCGGTTTAAACGATTTCTTGATCAGTTACACAATGTTAAAGATACTTGTAATTTAAGAACTGAGGAAAATTTCTCCTGGTTTTTTAAGTTGAAATGCCCATGGTCAGAAAATTATTTTAGTACAGCACTACTTCAGGTCAAATATTAATTTATATTAACTTCTAACTTTTTTTCCTGTTCTTTAAAATCGTTCAGTTGTTTGTTTCGCGTAGTTGTTTGTGATACGTCACAACTTTAGCCCTTTGTTTCAGAGTTGGGGGATTTAAAAATTTGATACCACAAGTATCGTTTGGGGAGGTCTCAAATTATTAAAAATCAGAACTGATGCTTATTTCATTAATTAACACAATTAGTATCGTATGTATTTACGTAGACACCTAATGAAAGCCAAATCCTGCAAAAAACTTTTGGTGACTATTAAAATATATTACTTCATTTGATAGTAATGGTAGACTTAATTATTTAAGACAGTATCCTATATTTACCACAACAAATTTCTTGAAGAATACATTTTTTACATCTAAGAACAATTACAATTTACATTAATTTAGTGCACAGTTTATTCCATGACAAAAAGCATCTACTTGTTTTAAATAGATAAAATTGTGGGAGTTTTAAATAATATCCATGTACGATAAAAAGACTTGTGATAAAATCACAAGGCATCTTTCATTTTCGCAATATGCCAAACATAATCTGGATAAAGAACAAAAGCGGTAATTCTGTTGTTACGTATTTTGTTTTTAAGCATTGTCGTTACAGGTTTAATTGCATGTTATGGAAATAATTTATTATTTACTTAATTCCACAAATACTACGTGAAAAAAAGGAAAAGTAATTGAGAAATCCTGTCCCTTTATTGACTTAATCATAACCATGATTTTTTTATAAACAGTTGTGAACAAAAATGTGTTTATTGTGAATGTCTCGACGAAAAATAGTGAAAAATTTCCAACTAGTGTTCATTAGGCTCTGCTAATTATTTGCGGTATGATTTTTCAAGTTGATGTCAAGCTGGCAGAACCATGAATTCGTTATAAGCGATTGCAATAGTACAATACTTTTTAAAATAATTAATTAATCAACAAATTGAACAATTTTCTGGTATAGTTTTATTTGGTACTGAAAAAGTGGTTCTGCTATGTTGATAAGTTTTGCAAGACTTTTCTATTTCTCTAATTCTTGCAGGAATGGCTTTATTCTTGCAATTATAGTCTGATCTGCATTTTCAAAACATTCAAGACAGCATGACGAATATGTGAATCACTGTAGTTACTTAATTCCTTAAATGTAATTTCTTTCTCGTTACCTTGTGCACTAATTTTCTAACCATTTCATACCGTGATTGTGTGTGTGTGTTATAGATATTTGGGCGGTGATTTGATATTTAACCTTTCATTATTATTATTATTTTTATTATTATTATTATTATTGTCAGCTATTCCCATTTTAAACATTACAAATTTTAATTTTAAGCAAACATACCGGTTTGTTAATAAGTCTACAAGATAAGAAGGAAAAAAACAAGTGCAAAATCTTACCTTTTTTATATTCAGGTTCAATAGACTCTCTAGTACCTTTTGTGTGTGTGTGTGGGGGGGGGGGTTACGGCTCTTCGACATCAAAGGTCATTGGAACCCTAAAAACTCGTACAGGTAGGGAAAATGCAGTTACGCACATTCAGTTACATGACTCTCCCCGCTTGTGGGACTTGCCGAATGACTCAACCACACTCAGCAAAAACCCTTCTGAATTACAATATGTCTAAACATAACTCAAAACATTGAGGAGAAAACATGAGGGGAAGACAAAAAAAAGAGGGGGATAAAGAATGAGGGGTAGGACAAAAAATTAAGATCGGGGGGGCAAAAAAAGAGGAAAATGAAAGATACAGTAGCCCTAATAGGGTCGGGATCGAAAAGAACAGAGAGGTGATCAAGGAAGGTCAGGAAAGAGAAAGGAAGGAGCTCAGCACAAGTAAGTGGAAGCAATGCCAGACTCAGCTCGGGGCCCCGTGTTTGCCTAACATGTACTTACTAGATGTAAGTCCCCTGGGGGTCTAGTACCTTATCAATTAATAAGACACTTATATGGCAAATAAATCTCTATGCGTATATTATCAACGTGAGTGTTGTGATTCGTGACGTGGTTGTACGATGTGAAACGACTACGACGAGTAAACGAAACAGTGACGGTATTCAGTCGTCTGCATTGCCAATGTCGAGTCTATTAAATTCGAAAAAGTTTTATTTATTTGTTAGAACTTTTGTGGTGCGGGCACCTAGGCGCGCACCTCTGTAATTTGCGCTTAAAGCCGCTTCTGCGCAGACCGTACACAATGTGAGAAACTCAAGGCTAAAATCTTCTATCACTAATCTTTCTTGTCAACAGGATACAGGTGTTTGTGGAGGACTGTGTACATACACTTCAAAATGACAAATATTGTGGATCTAAAGCATGTAAGCCGAAGATTTATTAGTACTGGAACAATCTGCGAGAAGTCCAAAAATAAAGTTTCATTCAATTCCTTGTCAAAATAGACAGAAAATTTATCTCATTTAGATGGCAGTCCATATTGAGATTGTCATAAATACAGAAGTTTTTAAATAAGTAAATAGTTTTAGACATGAATAATATATTCAATTTCAATCGTTATCCAAATGTTGTGAAGTAACTTTTGAAGGAAACACCAATCATTGCTCATAATCTCGTGGTTGAGTGGTCCAATACCTTTTATATGAAAACCTAGTTCTGTAAATTTATTACTGGTTATGGCGTTTCAAGCTTTTTGAAAAATCCAGAAATTTCAGTTATGTTCTCTTGCTTACCCTAAGCCTCCTATGCACTTCTTCTTTAAACCATCCGCTGACAAGCTGCACCATTCTTTATTGTTTAATTCTAAAGGTGGGAAGATGCGGTCACACGAACTTTCCAAATGGATTGGTGTCGTGCAAATATCGCGTATTGTGTGGTAAGAACGAAATGGATTTAATGACGTGACGGGCTCAGCTGATCAAAATTTTCAAGCAGTTCGAAATCCGTTGCGTCAACACCTTTCACGCTACAACAATACAACGAAAGCTCCCTTGCCATTGTTTCCCTTCGCTCGTCCTTCGCAAGGCTATATTTCCGTCAACACCAAATAAAGCAGCTTCCGGGTTTGGAGGAGGAGGAGGTCGGCGAAGTCCTCAAACAATTTTCAATGTCATGGGCTGGCGGAAGTATTTATTCATCAAAAATGTAATATATTATAAATTATTTATTAAATGCGAGCGCTGCACAGTCCGCTACTATAATACTACTACTACTTAAAATATCAAATATATAATAATTGTTTTTATAAATATTTTAAACATAAAATCATTAAATTATCCCATCAAAGTAGTTACGACAAAAATGTTTATAAATACATACATTAATAATTTTCATAAAATTATTTTTATAATGAATAAATCCGAGCGTGGCTCGGTTCCCTGATAATGTTTATTGTAAATTCAAATATAATTAGAGGGACTGAATTTTTTAAATGATTCAAAGCAGTCCCCAGAACGTGTTTTTGGTCTCTATTATTTTCTAATCCACAATGAAATGCAAGTACGTAAACATTTATGAACTACGTACAGACAATTCGATTTCCAATCTCCTAAGGATTAATCGATAAAAGATTAATATTTCATTTTATCTGTTTCAGGTACAATAAAAAGAATGGTGTAAATACCTTCCATTTGGAATTTCCTAAAGGGTTGCGCGTAGAAGGCAAATACTCCGTAAATGGACGAATATTGCTATTACCTATAAAAGGAAACGGGCCATTTCATCTCAATATCAGTAAGTTCTAATCCAATACATTACAATACTTTAGTCCTTTCCTAGGATAGAGAAAAGGTGAATCTTGAGCTAAGGGCAATGAAAAAAAAGAAATTTATCTAGTCGAAGTTAACACTCTTTTGGTACACCCTAACAGTACTCCCGTCCCGAAAATTCCACCGTTCCCAAAACAGTGAATTGTTGCAGTGACGTTTCTTAATGAAAGAAAAAAATCGATGTTACAAATTTATTTTATAATTCACGTTTGCAATCTTTCGCGTAAAATACGCTCCTTTCCCAAAATGTTTGGTAACGACGATTTTTTTTTTCATTGACTCGAAAACAACATACATTTACAATTTATTGGGTTCAGAAAAGTGTATAATTATATCATTGAGAAATTTGAATATTTTGGTACGTATTGCAGAACATTGTAATCACTTCTAAAAATTGCAATGTTGAATAAGACGTCCCCTTTTAAAGCAAACTCTATATTTTGTCATTTAAATTATTTTTACGAAATGCAACGATTCCACCTTGTCTGCTTCAAAAGTGGGTCACTTTATTCAACATTAATCTAAATATACGGATATTTTAGGTACAATAATTACAATGTTTGAATTTACGACAAAAAGTTAAGCAGAATGTCCTAGGCTATACTTTTGATCTGTGACGTACCATAATGCGTACAAAGTATAACAATTATTTTAATTGTTGGCATAAATTATCGAATAAAACCCTTGTACGTGTATTTCATTAACGTGTTAAAGCACGAAAATTAATTTGATGAATAATAAAACGCTCATCCGGTGGGACAATAAAAAATTTGTGAATATTCAGAAGTTCTTCTGAAGGTTATTTCGTAAACGGAAACAGCAACTGGATAGCAGTTGTAACTATAGATTAATCGGAATTTTTGTAAATAAATTGTAAGTAATAAAATAACTCGTGTTTTATTAAATTGTTTTATTAAATACAAATTTTTAGTTATTTTGTTAATATTATAACATGTAACTAACTATTTTGCCTTAGAGTCCTTGATAGGAATTGATGGGATAGTCCGTTGGTTACTTTCGGAGAGTACATTCGTGTTTGTTCTCCACGAGGTCGTACGCATTTTGTTGCTCTTTTTATGAGGCTTTACAGCTCATGTCGACATCAAAGGTCATTGGAGCCCTAAAAACTTGTACAGGTAGGGAAAATGCAGTTACGCACTATGGAGAGCCAACATGACTCTCCCCGTGTGTGGGACTCGCCGAATGACTCAACCATACCCACTAAAAACCCTTCTGATTTACAACACACCAAAACATATCTCACAAACCAAATATCAAAACATAGAGGACAAACACATGAGGGGGGGCATAACATGAGGGGGGACAAAAAATGAGAGGGATGAAAAAATATGAGGAAAGTGAAAGATACCTTAGCCTTAATAGCGTCCGGATCGAAAAGAACAGGAGGTGACTAAACGAGGTCGGGAAAGAGAAAGGAAGGAGTCTTGCACAAGTAAGTGGAAGTAATGCCAGACTCAGCTCGGGGCCCCGTGTTTGCCAAACACCTACTTACTAGATGTAAGTCCCCTGGGGGGGACATACATTTGATTGCTTACATTTGATGCTTGTATTTTTGTTGCTTATATTTGATATTAAATTTATTATTACTATTCTAATATTTATTTTATTCATAATATTCAACTGATGGTGGTGAATACGTTTGTTGAAACGTTGTGGAAAGAAAGATGCTTGAAATCATATTGTTCACCATAAAGAGTCGCTCTTACTAATTATGTGCCTATCCTAATGTACTTTTAATTAAAAAAAATTCCTTATGTTCCTAATTAAATGTACGTTTTATTAAACAAATTCAGTGTTGTATTTGTATATTAACGTTTTATTTACAGTAATTTTTAATTTCAGTATTGGATTGCAATTTCTAGGAGTTTTTGATATTTGGATATGGCAGTACGAGAGAGTACCCGTATTAGGCAGTACTTTGAAAAGTTTTAGAGAAATGTTGTACAAAGTCGTTTTTTTTTCTAGCTTCCCCTTCGGCTGATGTGACCCTTCATCAAAGTTATGTGACTCGCAAAGGTGTTGAGTACCTTGACTTCCCTTCTCAGAAGGTGAAAATCGCTACACCTGGAGGGAGTGTTCGACTCGAGAATCTGTTCGGAGGAGATGGAATTCTAGGTAAGAGAAAAACCGCTGTGGACGTCGACGAGACGGCGTTTTCGAGAAATTTTCAAAAATATACATTGAGTTTCTTACAAAGTATCCTTTATATTAAATTTTAAAATCTTCAAGGGCACATGTATCTACAATCAGATTCTGTTGTAAATACAAAATACTCGTATGAATAAAATTGACTCATCATTTTCTCCAGAATGCGGACTTACGTACGGAACTGACGGTTTTTACTAGAATTGTTTCTTTCTTTCATGCTTAAAAGTAAACAATTTTTAAAAATGTGACAAGCATTACAAGTATCTTCAATCATACTGCAACTAACCATGAAGTTTTATGTGCGAATTCCAATTTTTTTAATCCTAAATTCCATACACGTTTAAAAAAATTTATTAATAAGGAGTTGTATTATTGATAAATATGAAATCAAGTTTAACTGAAGCAATGTGACATTTAATCTGGTGATTATTTTAATATCTTTATTATAATCGTCGGGTCAATGATTTTGTCGATATTGACTAAAAACCTTAATATGTATCTCATTCAATGTGCTTATTCATGTACACATTTAGTGAATTCGTTAACTTTCATATTGCTTGTATGCGCTACTTTATGTCGCGATTGTCATAGTGGTTTTATAATCATTGATAAAAATACAAATACATCATAATGCATGTTACATGGTTTCTTACTAGTTTTAAAAATTATATATTGCTCTTCCTCACTCTTGGAATGATTAAGTTCCATATATCTGTAGCTCCAACAGCTTACACAGAGTCTATATAAGGAAAGTATTGTAATCGGTCGAAAACATTTTTTTGAGATTTATTCGGATCGTTGAGAATTGGTTCCAGGAGAGACTATTCTCAAATTTAGGCGATGAAGTCCAGTGTCGTATGTGTGTGTGTGTGTTAAGAATTTTGTTCCCCAGATAACTCACGACTAAATGTATGCATCGAAACAAAACTTTGATTTGACTTTGAATGCGTGGGGAATAGAAGCCTATTTCTATTTACCGACTTCTCTTAAAATCCGCGCTCCATTCCCAGGTTTTTAAAACTCAAAATTTTGAAAATATGCGTAGAATCATTTTGATTGGTCAATTAAACCTGCGTACAGATTGCAAAACGTACAGGCATTTTTTTAATCTGCATAATCGGCTTGCAAAAGGTTGCAAATAGGTTAATGTGGAAGAGAAATCATGAAACTTACGTAAATAATTTAATGAGTAATTATGATGTTTAGGATATTACTGATTAATTTGATGATAAATATTTTGAAACCGATTGATCTTATCAATATGTTATCTTTTTTAATAATTATAACATATATTGATTTCTTTTTTGCTTTTGTTGTGTTTTTTCTTAATTTTTAGTTTTATGTAGAATTGTTAGTGCAATGAGTTTCTGTTAGGAATTTTAATTAGAAAGTTGAGTGAGACTCACTCCAGATATTTTGAGATATATTGGAATTGAATTTAATTTAAAATCCCTCTTTTTTTTTCTTTCAGGAAACATTGTGAACTCTGCAGTGAATGCCAACTTCAAGCAAATCCTTCGTGACTTGAAGCCGTCTGTGGAGAAAGCGCTCGAGTCCAATCTGTTGGGGATCGCCAGGGAAGTCGTCAAAACCTTCCCAGCCAAAGATCTGTTCCCTAAGAGTTGATATCTCACTTGTACCTTTACTAAACCTACCGTATCCTTCCTTCCTTAAATTATCTTGCACTAACTACACAGGCACGGAATAATTTATCAACCGCGATTTTGTAGTACACCGCTAACTTCTGAATGCGGAGAAGGATAGACAGGACCATAGCACCTCTTCATCCTTCGCAGGCGCAATACATTTCTAGGTTTGATTCTACTATGATAGATCAAGCGCTCGCATCTAACAGCATCCCAAATCTAGGCAGTAAGATACTGCTAGAAACAACAGTAAAATGTAGTATGTAGAATAGTAGCCAGCTATCTATTCACATGACCTCAAATTCGACCTCCGTTTCACAATTCAGAAATTAGGTCATAGCAATTTCCTTCATGATTGAAACAATTTTTTTACTGAAAATTAGTTTTCTTACAAAGATCGTACAATTTCCCTGTGATAAATATTTTCTTGTATTACTTAATTGCATATCTCACAGTTATATAAAATTCCAAAGTTATTGGTGTATCCTTCCTCCAGTATTACCTTCTCAGTTGCATAACAGAATAATTTGCGATGGAATGTAAAGAGATGGAAGATCGCAAGAATATTACCTGTTTGGTGAATGTATGAATATGTATGAAATGAAAATGTTTTACACGAGTTAGATGCGCCAAATACATTACTGAGATGAACGTTTGTATTTTTTTTACATTTCACGTCCAAAAATCCAACATTTTTCCATTGACATTTCAAGAAAGTACTACACATGCACTTCAATTAAAATTCTTGAATTTTGCGAGTGACAATATTTCCAAGTGCAAAAAATATTGAATGTATTCAATAATCTTAATCCTAAGTTTTATAAAATTATTAATATAATTCTATTGACCACAATGAAGATATAATTATGATTTGAACGACACGAACTATAAATATTGTTTGAAAAGCGAGCTAGATAGTGACATTTTTGCTTTTAGGTCGATGTAAATACAATTTCTTTATTGTTTTGTGCTTCAGCCTATTCCTCGTCGTCTATTAATGCTCATCGAGTGATATTAATACCAGTATTGATTGCAGAATTATTTTCAAAATATTACAAAAATAAAATAAAATTATATTTTTTACATGAAAATATGTACTGCTGTTTAATTAACCATATCGTTGACATTTTTATTTGACACTTCTCAGACAATTTATTCTACACACAAATTGTAGTATTTTTCTTCGGGCCTTAGTTTCAATAATTTCAAGTCTGTCAGGGTTAATAATGTATTTCATACAACATAATCCATTCACAAAAAAATACACATTTACTATAGATATAACAAATCAACTTAAAAAAAGTACTATTTGAATGACTTATAACAATTTTAAAAAAACTATTTTCTTGCATTATTGTGATGTCTTATGTCTTATATTAAATAGTTTTATGTGTATTCAACTTTGNTCAATAATTTCAAGTCTGTCAGGGTTAATAATGTATTTCATACAACATAATCCATTCACAAAAAAATACACATTTACTATAGATATAAAAAAATCAACTTAAAAAAAGTACTATTTGAATGACTTATAACAATTTAAAAAAAACTATTTTCTTGCATTATTGTGATGTCTTATGTCTTATATTAAATAGTTTTATGTGTACTCAACTTTGACTCGGTTGTGTACATATATTCTGTAACCCCATCCTGACTTGGGTTTTGGTCCGGTTTTCCTTCTGGTAGAGGGGGATTTATTATACAGGTTCTCTATGCTTTGTCTAGGGGCGTGTTTATTGTAACAATAAATCGGGNTTGTGTACATATATTCTGTAACCCCATCCTGACTTGGGTTTTGGTCCGGTTTTCCTTCTGGTAGAGGGGGATTTATTATACTGGTTCTCTATGCTTTGTCTAGGGGCGTGTTTATTGTAACAATAAATCGGGAATTTAGTGTTTTTTCAATTCTTTTGGTTCTTAAACACAATACTCAGAATCATCTATTGTTTGNTTAATTTGCACATGCAAATTTTTTGCGTTAAATTACAAACATATTGACATTCTATTAGTATAATAACTCGCAACTAACTTTTAATGTTCTCTGGGAATTTATGTGTTATTTTTGAATCCGCCTCTGCCTTATGGCCTTTGATCGGAATTGATGGGATGTTTCCTTGCTTGCTTCCGGAGAGTAAATTAGTTTATTTTCCTCCACGTGGTTACACGCAGTTTGTACTGCTTTCTTGACAATAAATTTATTAATAACCTTCATCTTGTTTTAGAAGACTCGTTCTATGAGGTAAACTAAACATATAAATAAGTGGTTTGCTTTATACGTTTATCTGATAATTTAATGCGACAGAATTATTCAATTCTTTTTGAGAAAATCCAATTTTAAACATTTTTTAATGCAGAGGAATGTATTATACATTCAACGGTCAGAGTTAAAATTCTTCTCATTATTCGGTAGCATTAAAAATATATTAATTTTGTATAGTAAATTTGTGTAATTTGAAAAATTACTTTGGTTTTGTTCCACTTGGAGAAGGCTGTAGCTGTTAGTCATTCATTCAAGAAGTGGTTCAGTTCTACTTTTGACCACATTTTATTTTAAAGAAAATTGTACTTGACATACATAATTAAAGAAGCAAATTGTCACTGAATTCCTTCCTTACAACATCCGCCGTAAGAAACCTGTTCTCGTAATAGTAATTCTAAGAACTTGCAATATTTCGAACATTTGACTCTTTGACCTGCGTGTTGCCTACTTACTTCTTTCTGACTTTCATTCCGTAAGCAGGAACCGAATTTTTCCTGAACGAGATAATGTTAGATTTGTTCGTCTAATGAATAATTTGTTCCGGAGAAAGGATAGTTTGTATCATGTATTACCTGAGATTTTACCTAAGTAGAATGAAATATATATTTAAAAAAATAAACCTGTTTCATTTGTTTTCTTTTAGCTAATATAATGAAAGAAGACATTCTTGTTTCCCCAAATCACTTACTGATTGCTTGGTAATATATTATTGACGGATTTCTTTATCTTGTTATGGAAAATATTAAATGAGATTTATTTATTATCATTTTGGGCCCTTTATTGGAATCGCTCGGAGAGTGAGTTAGTGTTTTGTCCTCCACGTCGTAATTCGCTGCTTTTTTGCACTAAATTGTGAAAACATTAAATTTTTTATTCTCTGGCATCAGTTGAAGATAGTGTACATATCAAAATTTGTACAATTAATCAAAAAAACGTTTATGAAAGACACGTTGATGTCATTGTCAATTATTTTCTTTAAAACTGAATATATTTTACTTAAACTTGAGTTCGGAATGGTATCCCGGAAGTAAATATCGGAGACGAAAACCTGTACGGTAAAAAATCATTTTCATCCGCAACATTTAATTTTCAAGTGTTCAGTAAATGTTAACAGTTTGTCAGGTTAATGTTAAAACAATAGCAGTCGTACGTGTTTGAACACAGTTTAGACATTAAACAAGTTCCATAAACTGGAAAGTTTTTTTTAAACACTACAACTCGATGATCTTAAAATCATAACACTAGATCTTTTAATGTTCCTGGTAAAAACATGTTTCGATTAAATGCAGTGCCACCGAAACGGAAGGGTATGAGTGGCATTTTGCCCCGGGCCTCCAAATGTAAGACTCTAAGAAAGACCTACAATGATAGATGAATAACATTTTTTTAATAACCAATCTATAAAAATTAAAAAGTCATCACTGAAAAAAATAACTTTTTTATCTCGTTTAATGCGGTTCAGGAGAAGTACAACATAAACGTTAATTGTCTATTATTAATTGCCGACAATTGTAAAGTAAAGGTAATTGAAGATAGTTAAGAATTCCCCTTAAATCCTCAGGTCAAGCCTGATTATATCACTGAAGACTAATACTTGACAGCAAAGAAATGTAATTTATGGAAAGACAGATCGCGTAATCGTCGTTTCCCTGTTTTTAACGCAAAGCACTCGTTTGATCTGCATGAAGTTAGCGCTTCTTTTCTTTCTTCTTTCAAACGACATGTATTTGTTTCTTTAGTGACGCCGTGTCAGAGACGTTTGTTTTCCTATGACATTGAGATGACGCGCAGAATTCGTTAGTTTCCGTAAATTGCAGACAGGTTTCAAGTTTTTGTTCAAAATGTTGAATATGTCTACAATATTAAAATGTGTTATGATATCTGACATAACTTGTAATTTTAGTCACAGCACTTCTCGACATTTACAATGAACGAAAGAAATAGTTTATTAATCTTTTTTTGTCGAGATTTAAGGGTTCGTCAACAGCAAGGTCATTAGAGCCCATTTATTAAACTAATAATAATATTTTAACTGCATATGAGCAGATCTTACCCGGTGGCAG
>NNCF01131562.1:2803-21431 GCA_002313205.1 Laupala kohalensis | reverse complement strand
TGTATAGAACCTAGTAACTATTAATTTTAAAATGTTGTAAGAAATTGATTAATGTAAATACTTATTTGATGAGTAGTTGTTGCAAAAGTTGTTCAAATATGAAAATTTATTATAAAAAAATATCTCTTAGTATTTTTGTTGGGAAAGTTAATTTTTAATGGCTTAATTTAAGTCGTCAATAATGATAATTGGCGAGCCCTAAAACCCTATTTATACAAAATAAAGATAAATAATTATAATTATTTTAATTTGTGTGCTTAAGGTATATTATCATTCTTATTTAGTTACATGTTCATTTTTAATCAAAATACTCCTTTATTTATCCAGGTATTTGTAACAAAAATTGCGTTTCAATTCATTTGTATATAAATTACAGAAACATGTCCAATGTACAGGATATGAATACTTAAAATTTCCTGGTTTCTAACAAATTGTGTGGGAACCCATACCAGAACTCATAGGACATCGCTGTACAAAGTAAAGGACTTCGCTAAAATATTTCCAAAATATTTGATATACCAATTTTTTATTGGATTCATTTGGTGTTTTCCAAATCTTAATTTTTATTGGCCAAATGCAGTATCTCTGAAGAATCAACTAAATATTAATATTTATGTATAACATCAAGTAAACGAAAGAGTTCCTGAAGAATTTGAGAGATTTTGGAGCCAAAAACGCAATTGTTTCCTCTTCATATAGAAATACTATGACAATTTGAATTCTAAGTTGTTTAACTTATTTATTTTTGAGGTGAAACATTTCGGCCTGCAGCTCACACCAAAGAATCCATTGAAGAAATAAAACAAAAAAAGAATTGTACTGGATGGTCCCCTTCAGAATGACAATCTTTGAAACCTCCATAAGTTTTGTCCTTAAGAAAGTATTTACAAAAACATCCTCAACATGGAAATACCTGTTAAATATAAACGTACATGCTCCTAATATTACGTGGGTACCCTTATCATATTGTATTATAGATTCAATTGTATTAAGTCATGCGTTGATTGTAGGAAAAGAAAATTCCACTCAGTCTAAATCATCGTTTTTTTAGCTTGATGAAAGAATTTCACGTCAAGTAAAACAAGATTGTTTGGATGATATGAGAAACATGTTGAAAATTATTTCATCGAAGATTATTTCTAATAGTTCACGTATTTTCAGTCTTCAAGATGCGTACTGCAAAGATTCTGAAAACAGGGTAGGAGTCCTGGGATTCTAATCTTAGTCCTTCATATTATCACTTACCTTACTTATTAAAACTATATCTTTAAAAGATTATTAACTTCATACTCACGCCAAAATATTAAATGATTATGTGCAAGAGAATGCTAAGTTATTAGAATGTTTAATTCGTTTTAATTTGAATTGGAAATTCATGACATAAAAATAAATATCGTTCTATAAATCTCCAGTCCACTTTTCTGGTTTTCCTGTTACGATTTTCAATGTCGACAACCTTCACTTACTAGAGCATTGAACGTACATTAGCATAATTATGTTCAGGAAACCATGAAATCATCATTGTGGACGCATTGGTATACTATTTTATTCACTTACGTAATACCAATCTACGCGAAACTGTTCGGTTAAATCAATGTTTGAGAACAAAGAATGAAGCGAACCATAGCGGAATAATGACTGTACTCTGAACACAGAAACGAAGTAACCATTGTAAACCCGCTATTGAAAATTCTACAAACCTCGTATTGAAAATACTAGGATCTTAAAGTAAATAATTACACAGATTCGTAATTGTAACAAATAAGTATTCGCAGACGAATACTTTCTTCAATAGTGATGTAAATATTCCAGCATTCAAAATTTCTAACTTGAAATGCTATCTTTATTCAGATGCTTGGTGCATAACTCAATGTACGGAAGACTATTAGTATTCTCAATATGCATTCGTACGTCATGAGGAAACTATTGCATATCACACACTAAAACGCTCTCATCTCAGTCCGTAACATTTCCGAGACCGACGAATTAAAAATCAAATCTTTTTAGCTTTCTTTTGCAACGATAAAGATTTTCCTTTAAAATCCTGTCAATTTTTATGCATTTCTAACCACCGATTTTCCACGGCTTTTAACTTCCAGAGTAGTGAGTTCTAGCGAGTGAAACATGAATTTTCCGAAGATAATTTGTCCGAATCAAAAGATGAATTAGACGCATTATTTTGTGGTAGGTTGTGCAGTGTTTGCGTGCGAAAATGCCGAATAACCTGTAGAAAAAGAATATTTACAATACGTGAATAATTAGCAAAATAATTACTGTTCTTCGTATGAATTGTATTAAATTGGATTTAAAATTTCGTTTTAGGAAGAGGTTTCTTTCAGTATTCTTTTTTATACTCAATCATCTGATACGGAGTTTCACGTCTCTCAATTAATGTTTTTAACTTCTTGTTGGTGCGAGAATTGGCTGCAATAAAGAAATTTATGGTTCGAATTCAGAAAAATGGCATATACGTAAGGTGAAACACCTATTTTTTGTTTACAGCTAAATATAGGGCTCAATAGAGGTTATTTCTGCACCTTTCCTTTATTTGTTCCTTTTTATAGTTTTGTTCGACCACCGAAGAGAAGAGCAGAAATATTCAAAAGAATTGGGCAGTNTGTAAACCCGCTATTGAAAATTCTACAAACCTCGTATTGAAAATACTAGGATCTTAAAGTAAATAATTACACAGATTCGTAATTGTAACAAATAAGTATTCGCAGACGAATACTTCCTTCAATAGTGATGTAAACATTCCAGCATTCGAGATTTTTAACTTGAAATGCTATCTTTATTCAGATGCTTGGTGCATAACTCAATGTACGGAAGAGTATTAGTATTCTCAATATGCATTCGTACGTCATGAGGAAACTATTGCATATCACACACTAAAACGCTCTCATCTCAGTCCGTAACATTTCCGAGACCGACGAATTAAAAATCAAATCTTTTTAGCTTTCTTTTGCAACGATAAAGATTTTCCTTTAAAATCCTGTCAATTTTTATGCATTTCTAACCACCGATTTTCCACGGCTTTTAACTTCCAGAGTAGTGAGTTCTAGCGAGTGAAACATGAATTTTCCGAAGATAATTTGTCCGAATCAAAAGATGAATTAGACGCATTATTTTGTGGTAGGTTGTGCAGTGTTTGCGTGCGAAAATGCCGGATAACCTGTAGAAAAAGAATATTTACAATACGTGAATAATTAGCAAAATGATTACTGTTCTTCGTATGAATTGTTTTAAATTGGATTTAAAATTTCGTTTTAGGACGAGGTTTCTTTCAGTATTCTTATTTTATACTCAATCATCTGATACGGAGATTCACGTCTCTCAATTAATGTTTTTAACTTCTTGTTGGTGCGAGAATTGGCTGCAATAAAGAAATCCATGGTTCGAATTCAGAAAAATGGCATATACTTAAGGTGAAACACCTAATTTTTGTTTAAAACTAAATATAGGGCTCAATAGAGGTTATTTCTGCACCTTTCCTTTATTTGTTCCTTTTTATAGTTTTGTTCGACCACCGAAGAGAAGAGCAGAAATATTCAAAAGAATTGGGCAGTTCACGGCGTATTAAGATCAAGGAATAAATTATCGACGATTGAATTGGATTCATTCAAAACACTTTTTAGGATATAAAAATTACACATTTGAGTATAACATTGTGGCAAATAAATTATATATTGACTCTCTTCGATTAAAAGAAACATTCAATAGTGCTTTGCGTTTAATAGAAGATTCTGCGTCTTGCCGCGACATACATATCAAGATGACAAACAGATGGCTTTCTGCTAACCGAAAGTGCAAAATACTAATCGACGGTGGCTATGTTTCAAAATGCAAAGCTCTAGAACTATCATTAACCACAGTTAATTCTTAATCTGGAACATAATGAAGTTTCACCCTTAAATTTCCAGATGCAAAAAATAAACTCACTGTTATTGCATACGATGACCTAAATACGATGCTTGAGTGATTAAGGTGAGACCTGCAGTACTCCCAGTTAGACACAGCACTGAGATGTATAATTCATTTTCCTTACTTTCATCCTTTTTTTTTAACACAACAGAATTTAAAAAAAACATGACTTAATTTGTATCTAACAGTTAATAGTATAGTACAAGCTATATTAAGGAACTCGTTTAAAATACACAATAGTATGTAAAAATTTGGGAGATCAGCGCAACGTTTTTATTATTCATGTATCTCACATAAATATCTTTCTCAAATGTCCGGAGACCTATGTATAAAAGTGATACTACGAAAAATGTACTAAAAGAAATTCCTGATGATACAAGCCCTAAGGAAAATAAAAATTGTATCGAATCGAAACGTTGGCTAGTAAATAAATTCATATTTATTAGTATTTCCATGGACAGTATCTATTATCTTTACATAATGAAATATTGAAACAGGTTAATGTGCACTGTCCCTATCAATTGTAATAAATATGACAAATTAACAAAGAAATCATGGAGAATATATTCCTTTTTACACAACAACTCTTTATGTACGTTCTTAACACCGTTAAAACCCTCGTAGATACATTTACTAAAATGTTAGAATATTATAAGTCACGAAGAAAATAATTGTTTGATTTGAGAAATAAATTCAAGAAATCCTCATTCCTTCCTTGCGTGTTTGAGAGTGATTTTTTTCGCGAAACGCCTCCAATCCGACGCGCCGCGCCGCGCTGTCGACTGCTGCCCTGTGTCCACCTCATTCGCGCTCGCGCCCNTATGTTCACAAAAATAGTTTTACCTAAATCTTATTAGAAAACTAGATTTCAATTCTTCTGAATGACCATAGCTATAGACCATTCGCTTTTTGAGACTTAAGTTTATTTCTAACATCATTTAATGTAAAACTAAAGAACTGAAAAATACTGTGGAATATCATATTAACAGAATCCACCTCCCGCCACAAAGTATTTTTCCTGTAAAAACTTTGAATTAGAAGAATGCAAAAACATTTCAATGGTTTTGGTCTCGACATTAATGACCCTCTACTTCTTAAACGAACTCTTAATCGAATATTTCAGTGTGAAAGTTACAATGCTTCACTGAGAATGTTTCAGAATATGCGTGAAACACAATATTACTTGAAGTTCTTTTGCAAATGCTAAAATTGCAAACTCAATGGTGTTGTGTGTTCACATGTCTATTAGTTTAGAGAAAACCTTGAATTTGCAATCGTATTGTTTCCAAGATTTTTGTTAGTCCTATGTTGCAAATATATTTTGATCAAATCTCTTACTGACTTTTTAATTTCTCTATTGACACGGTTCTCCTAATAATGTGTTACTGAACTCCCTATTATTTTAAAATAATTAGTTTTCTTACTGCTTTCCGGTATTCATTAGTGATCTCGTCTCCCATAATTTTGGAACTAGAATATAAATCCCACAGTTATTATATTTATTAACTTATGATTATAATTGAATTACTTCTCTTATTAAATTCAAGTCTTTCTTGGTACTCAATATAGGAATTTGAAGTATATTTTATTGTATGTGTCCATTTATATATTCATTATTGCAGATATTTTTTATTTGTAACACTTTAGTATTTGACTTTGGTGTATAAAATGAAGAAAATCCATTTTTATCATTATTGCTGCGTTAAATTGTTTCTCTATTACTTACATAATTTTTAGTATATGTTCTCATATATACTTCACGTTGGTTGTGATTATTATATATTAGGAAATATTATGTTTGTAGAACTACTGGAGATGACGACTTTGCTTGCGAGAAAGGTTTTGGTTTGTTGAAGTAATTTGGTTAGATATAACAGAAATTATTTTTCATTAACAAAATTAACTACAAAATCTGTCACAATTTCTTAACTTTTTCGCAGAATGTCGTCATGTTTTTCCACTATAGATTTTTTTCCTGAAGTCACAAACATTTGTACAAGCGTGTCTTATTTACATTTCTAGGCTATGTAAATTATATACTTAATGTATGCTCCGTATTTAAATAATCGATAAAATAGCGGTCTTGACCAGCTGGCCATTTTTCATCGATCGAGTCAACACGGAAGGGCAAAACGTTGCCCGATGAATAAAACTAGTGGGTCATACATATTTGTGAAGCCGTATTTTGATTCTCATCAAGCAATTTACATTATTTCAAGTTTTAATTCAAAAATTTTATAGTTCATTTCTTTATTTTTTTAAAATTTTTTAAAAAATATTTAGTATTATAATAAAATGTTTTCATATTGTTAAGAATGACTAAGTGATTCCGAAGACAATTTTCTATTTTCTCTCTCCGAACATGACACGACAAATATTAATTCTGATAGCACGAATTTTTGCCCTCCAACGTTTGATGAAAAATTTGATACATAATTATTACAACTCGCAGGCCGGAAAAAACCGTTGCGCGGGTCGCATACATAATTCTTCCTGATGGCTTTGACTTTCTTAAGTGTTTTAATTTCTTTCTAATGAGAATCATATTTATGTACTTGTTTTGGGAAGTGTTCCAGCTTCCTTCTTGTATACCTTCATTCTTTCCACCTACTCATTCGTAATTTTGGTTTCGTTTACTTTCTTCGAAGTTAAAATGGGTTAATCTTTTTTAATCTCTTTTATAGACGTTCTTTTTATTCTTTTCCTTTTCCTACGATTCCTATATTTACATCTGAATGCGAAACTCATAAGTCGCTTCGAGTGTGCTACTTAAGGTTAGTCGCTTCACAAAATGCAACGTTGTAAGTTTACCCCTGTGTTTTAATATTGAGTCCTCATAAATCACAATTATTAATTCTGATGAAGTTAATTTATGGTTGCTTAGAATTCTTCTAACATTTGTAGGAGAATAAGTACATTTTAAAGAGTAAAATTAGTCGATAGTTTTTAAAAGGTCCGCATTATAACATCAATTCTCATGTCATAATTAGGAATAAAATGTGTCATAGTTTACTTTTGAAGACAGAGTCTACGAGCAACACTAAACAGTGTAATAAAACACTGAACAACTCGTATTTGTTTATTAACTATTCCAATATACTCTTTTAAACATAAAATTTGATAAATATACGGTAGATATTATGACAAGTCATTAACTATATCTGTTCTAATTGTTGGAAGGGGAAGATATTTATCGACTCCAGGATAGTATCTCCTCTTTTTAACATAAATAATTTTAAAGGCAGGTTTGTTAGAGAACAAGATTTTTATTGCGTGAATAAGCAAACCTGTTTTGGAGCAGAACAAAAGAGTGATGCCAAGCGACAGGCGGTGAATTGGTAGTTCTGCGCGGGTTAGCTTCTCACAAATAACGAGTAGCGTTCTTCTGCGTCAGGATACCAGCAATGGAAGCCGTTGTCGCAGCGTCTCTTGTGTCGACCTTCGAAGTAGAGGCCGCAGGGCGCGGTGAGCGTTGTGCTTCGAAGATCTTCTGTGTTCGTAGAAGTCGCTCGTAGCATTCGGCGTGGGCGAAGCTTTGTGTTGAGTATTTTCTGAGCTTGTAGAATGTCTGGATAGAGTTTCTGAGCTTGTAGAAATACTGTCTGGATGAGATTTCTGAGCTTGTAGAAATATAGCGATCTGTCATCAGTTAGTTCATCGATTGGAATTGATAATTCATTCACGTTTAGGGAGATCATGCAGTTGAACGATCTGTCACCAGCTAGTTCATCGACGAAAGTGTGTGGTAATCAAAATGTTGGTTGCTACGTGCAGGGGCGTAACAGTAAGTTGACGTTCGCATATTTCAGATAAGCGAAAGTTTATTTATAAGTGCGCGCGGCACGCGTCAAAGAGTTTCCCGTCGTAATGTTAGGACTCGGGGTTCTTTGACGTTATCAGTAGGATGTGTGTCCCTACATATCATCAGAAGGCGTCGGCGTCATGGGGGAGGTTCGTTAATACGTATGTATGATACGTGTTTGGTGTGTAATATGTAGGGATGTGTCCCTACATATCACCCCGCCTACTCTCGAAGAAAAAACCTTTGTTTTTTTTGCTATGTAACCCCTTTTTGAAAGGAAAACAAGTGTTCGAGCGTCGCCTGAGGAAGATGTCTTCTTGGAAGAAACACTCAAGGAAAAACAACCTTGGATCCTATATCTGGATATGCAAGGAAAAAACTGCTTGAGTGCCGCCTTTCTGGGTGATTTATTCCTCTTGCGTAACTATCGTGACGTGGATAGTTAGTTTGAATGTTGTTGGGTGTGATGGCACGGACCAGGTCCAGGGTGGGTGCAAGATAAGTAGGGAATTGAGATCTTGGTGGGGTTAGCGGGAGATGAAGATGCTGCAGTGTCTAGAAGTGTTGGACTAGACGTGTTGAGTTGGAGTGGCGGATGGCTCCTTGCAGGATGAGAGTGGTGAGGAGGATGGCTCCTCGCAGGATGCGAGTGTTGAGGAGGATGGATCGTCGCAGGATGTAGGTCGACTCTGGTTCATCTCGTCAGCAGTAATTGGAAAGGAAATATTGGGTATATTAGTTTTGAGTGTGCGTAGGGGCTGCCACACCAGGAGATTGGAGAGATTATGACGTTGGAATAATAACGTGTTTCAACTCCATTGGTTATGACTGCTGTAACTCAAAATTTGCTCTTCCATTTGGGATAGTCATGCGGTAAACCGCATGGTTTCTCTGTCCATGGTCAAGTTCATTTCTGTTGGCACATTCATAGTTATGAGGTATGAAAGAGGTTTTCCCATTTTGCAGTTGGTCCGTAGTTTCATAGCATTAGGTTTCTATGTGAGTAGTGACTCGAAATTTCACTATCCAGTCAGTATTTATTTACTGCGTGATTTCTCAGTTGGAGTAGTTTATTTCTTCGTCGATACTTACACGTTAGCCNATTTCTCAGTTGGAGTAGTTTATTTCTTCGTCGATACTTACACGTTAGCCTTGTGGTACGAAAATAGTTTCCACATTTAAAGTTGAATATTGAATGTGGCTTTTGGTGGTTACGCGCGTGCTACAAATACATATACAATATAATGATACAGAAGTTGTGACCTGTTAACCAGTGTTGAACGTTGAATCCTGGTAGTTGTGGTGGGTAGGTCTTTCGTCTGGAGAAGAAAAGAAAAGCATTAGTTATTGTATGTATTGTAAAATGTTAACCGTGAATGCTGTTGTTGCCGTCTTCTTTTGTCAGATTGACAATAGAATTCTGCATTCTGTTTTGCGCGCTTGCCATTGAGTTGTGTTTTTTTATGTTACGTTGTACAGGCAGAAAAATCGTACGTTGTGCTTGTGCTTGCGGAGAAGTGAAATGAGGTCCTTGGAGAAGTGGTCCTCTTGTTTGAGCTTGCTGTAAATTCCGGTGATAGGTTCTGAGGACGTTGTTCCGGTGGGTTGTTTTTTATGCGCTTGAGCTGTGTTCTCCTTGCGTGANGTTTGAATAGAGTTTCTGAGCTTGTAGAAATATAGCGATCTGTCATCAGTTAGTTCATCGATTGGAATTGATAATTCATTCACGTTTGGGGAGATCATTCAGTTGAACGATCTGTCACCAGCTAGTTCATCGACGAAAGTGTGTGGTAATCAAAATGTTGGTTGCTACGTGCAGGGGCGTAACAGTAAGTTGACGTTCGCATATTTCAGATAAGCGAAGGTTTATTTATAAGTGCGCGCGGCACGCGTCAAAGAGTTTCCCGTCGTAATGTTAGGACTCGGGGTTCTTTGACGTTATCAGTAGGATGTGTGTCCCTACATATCATCAGAAGGCGTCGGCGTCATGGGGGAGGTTCGTCGATACGTATGTATGATACGTGTTTGGTAAGTAATATGTAGAGATGTGTCCCTGCATTATTTTAGGGGTACATACATCGTTAAAGGTGATAAAAGAAGAGGACAATGTAAAGGTTAGGAGATCTCACCCGATTTGCAATAAAAATTAAGGTTACAGTGTGAATAGTAAATACTTTTCCTTAAGACTTCGTAAAATTAAATGTAATGTACCATAATAATAATCGTATCCATAGTATTGAGATCGTAAATTGTTTGTTCTGTACCAGTTTTGACGATGTTAATGCATTAGAGTTAATGTAGTAAGATATCTTCGAGTCTCTCACGGGTTTTCATAAAAACTTTATCGTGAACTGCAAGATGATGAATCGATTCGCCGTTCATGATGTTTCTCGCGTGTCTGAGGTCTCTCCTGCCGGCGGGTGGGAGGCGGCGTGACTTCTCCGATGACGCAAACGTGTCACAGCCGCACGCTGTGGGCATGCTGACTACGCCACTGGGCGACGCAGGCACAAAAACCTTTGGCAATACAAATGCCTATCCACAAATCGCCGCGACATTATTACAATGCTTTCATGCGAAGAACAATCGCTGATTTTTTTCATTAATTTGTTACTATTCGTGTCCCCGTCTACAGACAATCCACGACATTATCCCTTTGTTCTTCTTGTGTCTTTGCTAACTTTTCACTCCGTTCTTGATTTCTTTTATTCCTTCTACATATTCTTTAAAACTTTCGTATCCTTTTTGTATTTTAATCCTCTCCGGTCCGAGCGTACTCACCCATTTTTTTAGCTTTCATTTTGTTAGATACCTTGCTATTTCTTCTCCAAAGTAGATATATTCCCAAACTACATGTTCGCATGTTTAAGAATTTTGTCCCCAATCATACATTTCATCATCAAGCAGCTAGAACCTTTTCAAATCTCTCCATGGGTTGTTAAAACTTCCCGCACTCGGTCTCAACCATTTCCTTGTCTTCCTGCATAATAAACAAAACTTGATGAAATAATGGGATGCTCATTCAAATCACATCAATTGAATGGTATTTCCGCTCAGGTCTTGAAGATTGAAAGTTTATTATGATTGGTAAATACTTCAATAAATTAAATTAGTATTTACATATGTATAGCATACGATAAAGTTTGTTGAGTATTTGAACAAAAAAAATTAAACATCATTTATACTGCCGACGTTTCGAACACTTATTTGTCCTTCTTCTGGGCTAAACACAACTGAGCAACAACTGAGCAAGGTGTGGCGTAATTGTAAACCTGTTGTGTTTGAAACATGAAGAAGGACTAATAAAATCCGGAACTATAATTAGTATATTTAATGTTTAATTTTTTTGTACCCAAATTTTTAGTATGAATAGTATGTTTAGTTTCATGCACGCTCCTGTTCTATGTCCTGTGTTCTCCTTCCTTTATTTTCTCTCAACCCCCACCGTGTCATTCAGGAAAAGTACAATTAATCTTCCATCCTACATTCGAACAAGGCAAAAGAAGAGAGGATTAGAATTTGGAGGAAAAGAAGATAGAAATATAAGAGTAAAAATTCTCTTCGTACAGATTTTTACAAGTTGTGGATCATTCCATTAAAAGTATCCCTTCTGGCTAAACTTTTGATTCAAAACTCCATTTCCAGCAACGCAAAGGCAAAATACACGTTTTTTTAATATCTTGGCTATATATTCTTATTAAGTAGTAATCGTAATGTATCAATCGCATAAATTATTCGAACAATGTACAGAAAGACCCAAAAAAAATTACTATTTGTTTTTCCAAATTTTAGTACTTTGTCCTCCAAAAAGTATTTTTAGATTATATCGTCTGAAAATGCGTCAATTGTTCTTAAAAATTAAAGAAAAATAATAAACATATATTTTCAAAGTAAAAATATAATTATCAAAAATTTAAAAAGGAAATAAAAAAATATCTGACAGAAATCCTCAAATTTTAACCAGAGTACTTGGTGATCTTTCAATTTCTACCCGTCCCACGTTGCTAGCTCACCATGGGAACTAAATGTTGAAAAAATACGTAAATTTACTTTAGTGATTGGGGGGGGGGGGAATGGACATTTCAGACAAAACTTTGGCCACAAGGGTTTCATTTCATGACAAATCGGAAGGCCCATGGTTCGTGTAAAGCAGTGAGAAGGGACTTCTTAGGCTCTTGTATATCTCCACCTTTTTTATGTTAGTCACTAATATTTCATTTGCGAGAAGGTTTATCCAATGTTAGCCACGTAGGGGGAGATCACAGTGGCATAAGACTAGGTGTGCCCATCTTATTCCACTAAGGGGGGAGATTTCAATTTCAACGGAGCGCTTTATTTACAAAAAAAAATTAATTATATGCTAATGTGGCGAGGTTTTTTGCCTGTACGCCTTTCAAATGTCCCTTAAGTAGCGCCGTGGGCTGTGCATACAATGCTTTGGTATTTTCCCTCATTGAATGAATAGTTGCAAATTTGTTTTTAAGTTTACCAATTTTTGTTTTTGACGTTTAAATGGTTGTAATTTTATTTATTTGTGATTGGTATCGTAATAGTATTTTTGACAGCCTTGAATGCTTTTTTTTATGTTATTTAATTTAGTTGTAAAGTACCTTTTAAGTATGTTGCAACTATCGATTCACTGAGCACCGTTGGGAACCACGGGTAACCAACGGTCAGGACACGAATATATACAATTAATATAAACATATTTAAAAAAAGATGCTTAAGGAAGAGAAAGAAATCATAAAGTAATATATACAAGTTTTGTCATAGACATAAAGATTAAAATAAAATATAATTATTTACAATACAACAATATATAATTGACAAAATGCTGGGTACGTCTTCTCAATCTGTCTCCACCTGATAGACAGTGACCCTAGAGTGTTTGGGCATCAAAGAGTGTGTGACGTCACGGCGCCTGTGAGACTGGTTTCGGTGGCTAGCAAGAGAGGAACGGCGATGTTGGTGGTAGCACAACAACATGAATGCGATGGTGTTTAGCAACCCATGCCGCCGTCGCCACTGCACGACGAAGAGCTCGCTCTGGGCGTCGTTGCTACGCCATCGACCTTGTAAAGTTTTCCTTTCCCCACCTTCCTGCACCGGCCGACGAGGGAGCAACGGCAGGGATACTTGTGCTGTCACCATCGCTTTTGACACAGTTGCGACCTGGGCAACTGCTTCGGTGTTGTTCTCGCAGGAAATGATCGTTCTTGGCGTCTGCACCTATGAAAGAGTGCAATATTATATCGGGACTCATTACCTGTTCCGTTTCAAGGCATTAATTAGGATTTCACATAAGAAATAGCAACAGGGTTAGTACGAAATACGTAGAACAACCGTTTGAAAAGAGCGTCAAGGAGGGGTGTATTCTAAGCGAGTTACGACGCGGCGAAAGATTTTTGATTGAAATACTAGAAGACCTGGAAATTATGAAAGCACCTGGCTAAGCCAGTGAAGCAAATTAGGTTAAAACCATCGTATTGGCGTAATGCGCGAAGCATAAAGAAAGAGTGGGGGTTAGCGTCCAGGTAGGAAGACGACCACCTGACTCGATCTCATTTGTTCGTGACAGCTACAGATAGACGGTTCGCTTTGTATAATTCGAGACGTGTGAGTCTTAGTAGCACGTAGTACAGCAGCGTGAGAATTGTAGTTAGTCACACGTGGCGTTTATTCAATCGAAAGAGAAGTCGAGCCGGATAAGTAATTAATAATCAAAGTTGATTATTGATGTTCTTTAAATTGCATAGGAGCGAAGAGATAATTTTGGCGCATATCATTTTTATGATATTTTATCGTAGTACGCGAAATTAGAAGGAGGACAGTCGAAGTATTACGAAAGTTAAGAATACGTATTATTGTTTGAGAAAGAGCTCCAAGTGAAGCTAGCAACATAATATCGGAAGTACCAGTACGAATCCGAACAATTTGAAGCCGATTTTCGAGGGGAGAACTGGACGAACGAGGCACGTGGCAAAGGTAGCGCAGAAGGACGAGAAGGCAGGTCAAGGTCACTAGACGACGGCAGCTGAGGAGCCTGTTGAGAAGGAAGGGTATTTCGGATGGTGAGATCGAACAACGATTTTGGAAGAATTATTCGCTGGTGTGAGTATACGTCTTGCGAGACGAACATTGTTCCTGAGTGTTTCGTGAACTAGGGAGTGTAAATTCATTTTTGTAATTCGGTGCCAATCAGTACCTTGTAAAGGAGAAAAATGCATTGAAATTGTGTTAGTTCGAATTCACTGTAATTAAAATTGAGAATCATTCCGAGAAGAAAGGAGAGTGTAAAAGAAAGTAAATTAATGAACTGTTAATAAAACATCCAGAGAGAATTAGTCAAAGCTCATTACATGCTTGTTGTTTTTTGAATATTGTATTAAATTTTAGTGTATTAATTTTATGTGTAATTGCACGATCTATGATTTTTTGAGCTGTAGTTAATGTTACGCAATAGTTTGAAAAATCGTTTTTGCGTGTGTTTTTTTTCATTTTTGTGGGGATCATTAGAATATAGTAATCACTGTTAATGTTAACTGTATTATGTGCTACTATCAGAATATACGGTGGTAAATCACATCAGAAGTTCCGAACCTTATTTATTTATAATTATCATAACGATATCCTTATTATCTTGTTACCACAGCTTTACAACAATAATATCTATAATTTGGGTACGTTAGAATTTGTGAGGAGTAATTAGTGGTGCTATTTCTTAAATAATTTGTCTATTATGACGAATCTCATATGTGAATTTAATAACATTCATTAAAGTGCACAGATGCCGTAAAATTATCGTGATCTTCGTTAAAAAGGGGGTTATCCAGAATTTCGGTCAATTTTTGTTGGCAAAGGAAAGGGTGAAATCTACGTCATCTTCACGCGATATCAATCGGGTGTGTGGTGAACCGTACGTTTTATTGTCCCCTTCAATTTTCAAGTTTCCTAAAAATTAGAAATGTGTTTTAGCTTTATGATTTAATATCATTCACGTCATAGAGTGTACAGAAATAAAACGACAAATTACGGATAGACGTTTCCATAGTCATATCCGAAATAAATTAAGTATTAACCTTAACAGATCATTCACTTTTCTGCATATTTAAAAAATAGGTACCCTTTGTCTCATCTTCAAGAACTGTTACACTTCATTTCACAAATTCTGGTATCTATTCCTCTAAACAGTGATTTTTTAAATTTTAGCTTAAATAACTTAAGAGTTTTTGATTTTATACTACTTATAAAATCATATATTTGATTTTATACTACAAATAGCGCCACTATCTTTGTTTTTATCAGTAAATATAATCAAGATTAAAGGTAGAAAGTAGCTCAAAAGTACCATCATTATTTGTGAATATTACTGATATGACGAAGTATTTCAAGATGTCATGCACTATAATACATAGATATCTTACGATAGATGTTATAGATGAGATATGTGTTCCTACTTTGAGACAAAGCCAGTGGTGTCATGGCGAATTTAGCAGTGCCGGAACACTGAAATTTCCTATACTTGCCAACAAAATGGGGTCCTGAACGCCCCTCCGGAAAAATTTTTAAAATTGATAAGCTAATTTGTACATATTAACACCTTCTGGGATCGATTTTCGGCATTAGAACTTCACCATTTCTGTAACCCCCAAAAATATATATTTTTATTTGGTCCTGTATGTATTCAAATTGAATTTTTTTTCTTAAATTCATTTTCAATTAACGTCGCATAAAATAGTATGTTATGTTAATATATACATAAAAAAACATATTCCAAAATCCGTGCTGGAACGGCGTTCCGGCACCAAGACACCACTGGGCAAAACATTTCTGTCTCTCACGGAGCGAAAACTCTCTTTCAAAGAGAGTTCCAGAGCGTATTGCGTGAAATCAGAATCACACAATCACTTGGAATGTTGTAGGTATCCCTGAAATGAATGTACCTTCCATGGAGCCCTTGGAGCTCATAAAGATGGTGCTTACCGACAATGGAAATTTACGAATCACTGGAAACAATATCAAGTGCTTTGGTACCAGTAAATTCATATTAAATGATTACCGGTGAGTATTTTTTTATTGATCCGCATTTCTAACAATATAGTAATACACTATGAATATTTAACTGATATTTAATCAATACAGATAATTAATAAACATACATTATACAGGTACTTAATAAATATTTAACATCAAAAAAAAATTTGAGTCGCTCACGTAACTACATCTCTTGCCACAACATTGCATCCATGGGGAGGTGGATGTCTTCAACTGTCATTTTTTCTGCCTGTTTAACTTTTTCCATTTATTATATTTCGCACCGCACACATTCATCAAAATTGCGTACCTCTTTTCCGTCTTTATGAGCTTTGGGCCGTTTTATAGCTTCTGCACGCATTTTCGTATGGTGTGTGTTATTAATTCTCTTCGTCCATTGTTGTAAATCTTGTATGTGCCGTAACATATGGTCCATTCCCACAGACGTTGTCTTCTCCTTCAGCTTTTCCTATAACACGCAATTAATGTTGATATGTTCTATGCCCCGAAGGTGTTACTATTATTTCTGTGTGCGGTTTAAACGATTTCTTGATCAGTTACACAATGTTAAAGATACTTGTAATTTAAGAACTCGGGAAAATTTTTCCTGATTTTTTAAGTTGAAAAACCCGTGGTCAGAAAATTATTTTAGTACAGCACTACTTCAGGTCAAATATTAATTTATATTAACTTCTAACTTTTTTTCCTGTTCTTTAAAATCGTTCAGTTGTTTGTTTCGCGTAGTTGTTTGTGATAAGTCACAACTTTAGCCCTTTGTTTCAGGGTTGGGGGATTTAAAAATTTGATACCACAAGTATCGTTAGGGGAGGTCTCAAATTATTAGTAATCAGGAACTGATTCTTATTGCATTAATTAACACAATTAGGATCGTATGTATTTACGTAGACACCTAATGAAAGCCAAATCCTGCAAAAAAACTTTTGGTGACTATTAAAATATATTACTTCATTTGATAGTAATGGTAGACTTAATTATTTAAGATAGTATCCTATATTTACCACAACAAATTTCTTGATGAATACATTTTTTACATCTAAGAACAATTACAATTTACATTAATTTAGTGCACAGTTTATTCCATGTCAAAAAGCATCTACTTGTTTTAAACAGATAAAATTGTGGGAGTTTTAAATAATATCCATGTACGATAAAAAGACTTGTGATAAAATCACAAGGCATCTTTCATTTTCGCAATATGCCAAACATAATCTGGATAAAGAACAAAAGCGGTAATTCTGTTGTTACGTGTTTCGTTTTTAAGCATTGTCTTTACAGGTTTAATTGCATGTTATGGAAATAATTTATTATTTACTTAATTCCACAAATACTACGTTAAAAAAAGGAAAAGTAATTGAGATATCCTGTCCCTTTATTGACTTAATCATAACCATGATTTTTTTATAAACAGTTGTGGACAAAAATGTTTTTATTGTAAATGTCTCGACGAAAAATAGTGAAAAATTTCCAACTAGTGTTCATTAGGCTCTGCTAATTATTTGTGGTATGATTTTTCAACTTGATGTCAAGCTGGCAGAACCATGAATTCGTTATAAGCGATTGCCATAGTACAATACTTTTTAAAATAATTAATTAATCAACAAATTGTACAATTTTCTGGTATAGTTTTATTTGGTACTGAAAAAGTGGTTCTGCTATGTTGATAAGTTCTGCAAGACTTTTCTATTTCTCTAATTCTTGCAGGAATGGCTTTATTCTTGCAATTATAGTCTGATCTGCATTTTCAAAACATTCAAGGCAGCATGACGAATATGTGAATCACTGTAGTTACTTAATTCCTTAAATGTAATTTCTTTCTCGTTACCTTGTGCACTAATTTTCTAACCATTTCATACTGTGTGTGTGTGTGTTATAGATATTTGGGCGGTGATTTGATATTTAACCTTTCATTATTATTATTATTTTTATTATTTTTATTATTATTATTATTATTGTCAGCTATTCCCTCTCTCCCACAAATCTTTTTGGTACACCACTACAAAGGACATCTTGAGAGAGAAAATATGTATCATCTTCAGATGAAAACTGGAAAACAAGGAGCGCTGAAATTTAAAAGAAATTTTTAAATAAAAGATGCCTTACAAAAATTTTCTACATTTTCGAAACAAAAATACAGTTTCATAGCAGATTAATTGTAACGAACGTCACAATCAACTCTGTTGCGAGTACCAGTCACTCGTTAAAAATGCAATCGAAAACCAAAAGGGGCGACAAATGAAAATGAGTGAAGAAGTTAATGTCGAGGCCACAGTATCTCAAGAGGATAGTTCATGGCGATCTTGTTGGATGTGTCGAGAGCAAACTTGGCAACAATGCGCTCCGCCACAGGGATGACTACTTTCCGCAGCTCTTCATTGTATTCGTTCAGTGCATTGTTGGTTGCCTCACCTAAAACACACAAAATAAATGAGTAAATGAAGTCCATACGACGTATGATCGAAAAAGGACGTGTTAGTGCTATAGCATAAAAAAAGAAACAGTACTCCACTACATATTTTGTTGTAGAAATTACAACATATTACCACACATTTAAAAGTACTATCTTGTGGAATTGGCCAGGTTAGTAAGTAAAATGTACCCAATTAAGCAATTTGTGTTACGCATTCCGAATCTTAGTAAATGCAATTATTCCACGTATTTCCCGTTGCGTTTATTTTGCAACCGTTTACTCCCATTTACGTTACGGCATTACCTTCTGGGGCAATTCCG
Organism: Laupala kohalensis; assembly: GCA_002313205.1. NCBI lineage: Eukaryota > Metazoa > Arthropoda > Insecta > Orthoptera > Trigonidiidae > Laupala > Laupala kohalensis. Next base: position 2,926 of record NNCF01131562.1, on the reverse strand, counting down.
ATCAGAGTATTCAAACTTTCAGAATTCAGAAGAGGATAGTTCGGATAATTTGTAAATCTCACCCCCGAAACTCTTGTAAACCTTTATTCAAGGAATTAAATATATTAACACTTCCCTGCATTT
>NNCF01131559.1:169399-186002 GCA_002313205.1 Laupala kohalensis | reverse complement strand
GACAACATAATAGCAGAATGTTTTAATGAAAGCTTTTCGTATCTCAATATAGGGAATGAGAAGTTAATTAATAATAATAATAATAATAATATTATAATAATAAAGGGTCTCCCCGAGGGATCACATGGTGACCCATTATTTTGGATTATGACAATTTATGGTTTATTGAAGGTAGTGAAAATGAAAGGACACAAGATCGTTGTATACGCAGATGATGTTGCTATTTTCGTCGATGGAAATTCACGTACAGAAATAGAAAGAAAATCAAATCAAATTTTGCAGAATTGTAGAGAATGGTGAGAAAAAATGAAATTGGAAATTGAGAGAAAAAAAACTTTCGATGGGGTGTTTGGTTCAAAGAATATGTTCGAACGGGAACAAACTCTTAAAATTGGTGCTAAAAGAATAGCAATTAAAAGAGAACATGTTTACCTTGGAGTGGTCTTCGATGAGGGATTAAAGTTTGGGAAGCAAATTCAGTATGTGGAAGGAATAGTGAAGAAAATCTTTTATCAGATTCAAAGAGTAGGTATTTCAAAATATAATATAGATCGGAATAAAATAACTGCTGTATTTTTTCTGTATTTTTGTGGTATCAATAAACAAATAAATAAATAATCAATGACAATAATGAGCGGTGGCAATCCTACACTATCCTCTGAAGTGATAAGTTAGCTCCTCTGGTGGCTAAGGTGGTAGCGTTCTTGCTCTTTACCAAGTAATCCCGGGTTCTGTGGGGCCAGAAAAAATTTGTAGCTTTTCACATAAAATACCCGTGCATAAAATACTAGTTCATATAGCTGAGACTACCAGCTATCCGATCCACCTATTAACAATGACCTACCACTCAACTCCTAACTCCTATCGCTCCATATAGGTAAATTTCAACAGCACGCTACATTTCCCATTTACAAATACTACAATATAAAAATGGAAAAAATATGATAAATTATGATGTGGTACGTGGAGCGAAATGACCATAGGACAGTCTCATGGAGTTCTCTCAATGGGAACCATATGAAGAAGAGAAGCCCGCAACATCTAGTACTAAGCGCCTTCGGCAAAATTGAATAATTTTCATATTCATGATTTAATTACGTATGTATGTAATGCAGTACATATTAACTACATGAACAATTACAAATATAGATATTGTGAAAACCGAGCTTACACTGAATTGTTCTTAGTTTATTGGTTGCATCCGATATACACTCAAATTGAGCGCGCTCTAACGTAGAAACTAGAGCCTTAATACTTCATTTGACCAAACATACACTTAAATAGACATAATTTGAAGTAAATTTAATGTACTTTATCTATCTATCCTCTACGTGTCTAATTTTCCAGCCTTAAGCAAAAATTATCTTTTGCGGTGAATTTCTAAATTTTGGTGAAAATTCACCATGCTCTAGCGCGAAATCTGTTCATTGGAGAAAAAATCGGTAAAGACCTAATTTGTAGGAAATTCAATGTACATTATTTTTCATGCGTATATTTTTGTCTAGATGTGCATTTGTGTTATAAAAAATCTAAAAAAGAGCATTTTTTCGAATTCTTTAGATTTTTTTTCAAAACGCACAAGCTTTACGAGGTGGCACAGTTAAAATTCGGATTCAACCCCTCCGAAAACATAAGGAACGTCTGAGAAAAAAAACTTCTTTATATTTTCCCCCGTCAAACTATCATATACCGGACTAATAGAGGCTTAGACTAATAGAATTAAGGTGACGCATTACATATTTAAGGCCCGATTTCACAAAATGTAGAATAATCGCGATGTCCTTAATCGTGATTAGGTAAGTGGAATTGCGATTACATTTTGTGCGTTTCACCAAACAAAACTAATCGTTGATAGTGTTAATCAATCTTTCTAAAAAATTCTCTAGGTTGGTAGTAGTTTTCCTGTGCATTGTGGGTAACTTGAAGAGAAATGACGGGCTAAAATGCCTCTTGTTGCTCAGCAGAGACACCGGTGGCAGCAGCGGACGTCTCTCGTGCCACTGAACATAACCTATAAATGGAGCCACGAGCAAACAAACAAAATGGACGCCATATTTCTTGCAGTAATGAAGAAAATCGCGATTTGTACTGGTAATCAAAGAGTCCCTGAGCGTTTAAGTGTAAATCGCTATTGTCTCGTAAATCTAAGTTAGTCATGCGCGTGACCACTGTTCATTTTGTTCATTGTAGTATTTGTAAACGGGAAATGTAGCTAACTGCTATTGAAGCTTATCCACATGGAGCGATTGGAAGTAAGAGTTGGGTGGAAGACTATTGTTAGTGGGTGGGCAGGTTGACCGGGTTTACCAACAACTTGGCCCACGTGGAGGGGTTAGTAGGAGAGATTAGTAATGGTTATAGTTGGTTGTACCATGAACAGTAGGAGGTGGATAGAAGAAGTAGAGTTCGCCTTTCCTTAGTCACAGCTATTGAAGTGTGTGAAACTAATGTGAAAATCAACAAAAATTTTCGGTCCTGCCTGGAATAGAACCTGGGATGAGTTAGTGATGAGCAAGAACGCTGACACCGTAGCCACTGCAGGAATGTGAGAGTGTAATGGTTGACATATGGTTCTCAGCGTATTAGATAAGCGTGCTGTGTGAAGACAGAACCTCCTGTGAGTCTGCTGCCAACGGGTTCTCTTCCCTCCCTCACCAATCACCCACAATGACGTCACCAGTGTTGTTCTTGAAGGCCATTCAAGAGGAGATCTCCTCCTCTACTCATGTGGGACGAAGTGTTTTGCACATTCGAACAGACGCATTCCACATTCATACAGCGTGGAGCAGGCGACATTCTTAGGCGTAGCAATGAGCTACGGAGACTAGGAATCAGACATCGTCGAGTGAAGGCAGTGGCGGATCTTCAAAGGGGGAGGGGTAACCGGGGTAACCATTTTTGTTTAAAAATTATGGTTTTACAACACGAATTTTATAAATATTACTTTTAAATAAAATACATCAAATAAGTAACTAACAATCAACAATCGGGTATTATTAATAACAATTAGAACTAATAATAATTGTTAATCTGGTAACAATTTTAGAAAGTATGCCATTTATCAACTTCAGATTTATCTGTTTAGAGTCCAGATCCAATGGAGGGGGACTCTAGCCCCATTGATCCGTCACTGCGATACCTCTCCTCAAAGTCATGAAACTTTACCGAAAATAATTTAATATGGCTGCCAAACATGAATTGCGTAGTTTTTTCGAGTTGAGTAATTCTCGAATAAATATTGTCACTCGAATCTTAGTGACAAAAGTGACCATTGGTCGTAAAACTCTCAACAAACTAAGACACAATGTATTATTTGTTTCACGCGCTCGATGCAGAAAGAACAGAATAGCGTAACCACAATAGGAAGTAAACTGTATTGATAGCCCATGTTGGCGATTGATTCAAGTTTAACGAAATCTGAATGTGCTGCCAACATAACCCGAGGTACACTTATTATTGCTCTTATGGACGATGGCGAAGTAAGTGTTGACTACATAGTATTCAAGCACTGTACCGACGTGTAGCCAGTTAGACTGGCGGCTACCAGCTGTCTATGACCACGTCGAGGACAATACACTAATTTACTACTATTACTTTACAGTAAGCTAATGAACTCTGTCTTTTCCCGTTTTTTTCTTAGGTTACCTTTCCCCGAGTAAAGTTACATGACTTCAAATAAATATAAATTTATTGTTAAAAAAAGCAGTACAGACTGCGTATGACCACGTGGAGGACAAAAAACTAATTTACTTTCCGGAAGCAAGCAAGGGACCATCCCATCATTTCCGATCAAGGGTCCTAAGGCAGAGGCGGATTCAAAAATTTCAGCCAAAATTCTTAGATAAGTTAAAAAGTTAGCTACAAGTTATAATACTAATAGAATATCATCATGTTCGTAATTTAACACAAAAAATTAATTTATTTGTATGAATTAGTATCGAACTATATGTTAATCTGAGTATAGTGTTTATATATTATAAAAATTGAAATAACACTAAATTCAAGATTTCTCGTTTCAATAAACGCTCNATATATATATATATATAAGAGAGAGAAATTCATCTCAGGACAAAGAGATTGATCCCGAATTCTTGGTACTAACTTTTAAAACTGAGTACATAACTCTGGAACAATAATTTATTGATTTGGAATGTGTGGGCGCGAGTGAGGCGGTGAGGCGCAAACATTACATTTTATGGGGACATTTGAAGAGTCCTGTTTATGCGACTCCACTTGACTCAGATGCGGATATCTCGTTCCTCGAACATCCGTACTTGCTGCATGTGTTGTGTGAAAGACCTGGCATCTTCGAATGTCACCGACGCTGACAAGCATGTATCACTGTTGGGGGACGCAATTTTGAACAGTTATTGTCAACATTGCACTTGTCAACGACGCTGTCAATGAACACTGTAGTTTCTTTCGTCTTTATTTCTTGTGTTTGCGCCTAATCCCCTTCAATTTCACCGACACATTCCTAAAGAATAAATTATTCCAGTGTCCTGTTCGAACCCAGTTTGTACAATAAATTCGAGATCATTCTGTATAGTGATGTGTGCTTGTCTTGCATAATCTGTATTTGAAGTATTTAATTGTTTTTGGTGAGATTAATATTAGGATATTAAGATATTCGTAATATCGAGGGGGAACGTTCGAAAAAAATATTGTGGTAGTCTAGAAGATTATTTGGAAGGAGAGAGGTTTCATCAAATTTATTGGAAAATAGCCTTGTATCTATTGTATCAGATAATAGATATTGTTTTCGATATTTTGGTATCTTGGTCAAACAAAGTTTAATTTGAAACTGGAAATAGAAGCATGGTTTCTTGGAACAACAATATTTTTGTGTCATCATAATTATGAAATATTTATAGTTCGTATTGTGAATTATTTGCCAAGAAGAAATTTCAAAAAACATGGATTGTTTCTTATGTTAGACTGTAAAACTATTAGACCTGCTTTTAAACGAATACTAACGAGTATAGTAAGGGACTACATACTGCTCCATCTAGATCATGAGCGCAGTAAACTTAAAAAAATTATCAATCTAATCAAAAGAATCCGTCATTTTTGTTTTATATTTGTTTTTTCTATTGTCATTCCACACTTACATCCTCCGATAAATGTTTTCTACGCTAAGATTTTCTTTCCTCCGCGTCCACGCGGAATCTCCTAATAAAAACCCAAAATTCGATGTCTCAAAATGTAAACTATACACATTATTAATTTGGTAATGGTTACATTACTTCCTTTTTCTGTTGTGTGATGTATAGCCTTATCGTTTGTAATTAATTTGTCTTCGTAAATTTCGTAAGAATTTTTCTAATCTAAATGTCTAATGTTCATGAAAAGGTGGCTAGGGCCTGTATCCCACGATCATATTTCTGTGACATTGATCTGTTATCGAAAACCTTTGATGGAACACGTGACCGTGTAATGCACGAGCTTTGATAATAGTTGAACAATGGTCATATGTCTTTCACATGTTCTCGTTAGACATATTACAGCAAAAAATACTTCATGGGAGTTATCAAATATTACATGCATTATTTTCTTGGTTTGAAAAAAAAAAATCGTTCTATCACGTTGTGTAAAGATTCCTTTTGATGTAAGATCACTTGATTATAAGTTTCATATAATAGTTGGTGCGAGGATAGTTATGTGTCAGAAATTATGTTTTGTCATTGGTTGAGAAATCAAAGTTACGTTCGCATTTGTACTTAATGACACATATCCAACCTTATTGAAAGGACGGGAAAATACTTTTTCAATTTCATGAAAATGATTGCTTCAGCTTTTTTATCTTTCATTATCCGGAGTAATTGGTATTTCGTTTGCGGAGGGTTTTTCATTAAGTGAGTACTGGGTCGTGGACGACTACTCTTTCAATTTCTCTATTGGTGCGGTGGATAAATTTGCTTTCGCTGAAAAATTATGAAGTAGATTACCGACTTTTCTATAATTTATTTTCTAACTCAATTAGGCGAACAAAATAGTTGGCAAATAATAGTTTTCAAAATGAATATAGATCATTCTTTGTATAATCGGACAAAAAAAAGTCGACCATCGCGAACTTCAACTGAAACATCTTTTTCTACTTAATTACGTTGAAAAATGAGGTTTATGCCCATTGATTCCATATTTTTTTAACCATTGAATGAATCCAAGTCTGTTTTAACATGAATCAAGTCTATATGAACAGCAAATGAAAAATGCTTAAAAAGTATTCTTATCAATAATTATAGTATTTTATACTGAAAGTTTACACTCCATTCTATTGTTTTCAAACATATTATTATATTATTTTTGTCGAACAAAGACCATTTTTGAGTTCAAAAACGGAAAATACTACTTTTTATAAATATAAATTTTCCAAAATACGATATCACGGATTTTCCCGGTTTTTGTTTGAAAAATACCCAAATGCATTGAATTTTCATTGGCAAAAATTTGATCCATTTTTTTCATAATTGACAGAGATATAGTCAATTACATCGAGGTATTATATTTCACGATTTATGTAGTTTTTCAGAATTCATGATTATTTGTCTTATGAACTCTATTCATATGTAATAGTCAATTGACTGTAATAGTGTTTTCAAACTTTTAATAAAACTATTTGAGTAGTAAGAAAAAACTAGAATATTATGAATTATGTTATAAAATAAAATCTACTTAATTTCTTACGTTCATTAGTTTTCTCTTGCGATCCTCTGTGAACTCTCTAGAACAGGGGTCGGCAACCTATGACCCGAGGGTCACCGAGTGACCCATTTGATAATTTCAAGTGACCCAGTTTATTTCCGAAAATAAAGTATAATATATAAAAATAGATTATAAAACATAAACATGTAACAAACATTTTGAGAATAAAAAAAAAGTTAATTCAACTATGTTTGTAAAAATTTAATACGAAAATATCTCTGACCCAAAAGTCTCTTTAATAGCCACATTTTGGTTGATTTTGACCCGCGGCGAAAAAAGGTTGCCGACCCTTGCTCTAGAATAACCATTATGTTTAACAAAACTGTTTTCCACATAAATTGGTCTAGTGGTATTAATTCTATTAAATACTCGTATATCAATCAGGATATAAATAAATTATGACTTTTTTGATAAAAACAAAATTTTAATAATATATTTATTGTCAAAAACATGCGAACTGAGTATGACCACGTGAAGGACAATAAACTAATTTACTTTCCGGAAGCTAGCAAGGGACCATCCCATCAATTCCGATCAAGGGCCCTGAGGCGGGGGCGGATTTAGCGATCGGACGATGAATATCTTTTTATTGTTTTTTTAGGTTCACGACGTTTGAACTCGTGAGTCGTCGTCGGCTGTTAGAATACCACTCGAATAAAATATCTCATCGATTTCTTTTATATTTATCAATACATTTGCGATGTAAATTAGAAGAGACAGTTAAATAAACCTTCTCGACGCGGCGATAAACCGACTGGATTATCCTTTATCCGCGTCGCTATTCAATTGTCAGTGTTTATTCTGGAACATTCGAAACGCCCACCGTGCCTGCACCCTCCCTCAACACGTGTCAATTAAACGAATGAATCCTCTGTATGTATCCTCGCATTTTGTTCGCCTCTGCGGTCCTTTTGTTTCCCCAACCCCCGTTCTACAAAAAAAACAACAACAAAAAACTACGTCGTCTGCCTTTATGCGGGTAGTCGTGCGTCGCCAAAACGCACTAATTTGCGTTCATTAATTGCGACAAGCTAGCGTCGAAATTGGCGGGCTGAGTGAGTGAGTGAGTGTAACCGTGGTGAGGGCAGAAGCAAGAGAGTTCATGGGGTGGAAGCCTTCGTTGTTACATCGGTAAAGAAGAGCTTGGAGCAGAGTGACGAAGTGGTTTTTGCGAACTGTTGCCTTTACTGCCGGCAGCTGACCTACGTGGGGGCGAGGGGATCGCTCCACCCCGAGCCTCATTGTGTGAAAGGCCTCAAAGTAAGTCACCAAAAATACCGAGACGACGTGAATTAAATATACTCGAATTTTATTATAACAGTAAAATAATTAATAGGTAAGCTGCTCCCTAAATATAAATCCATTTTCAGTTTAAATCATTCCATTTTATTTTTTTATTAATTTCGTGTCTTTTAGCGAGGTTCAGGCCATGAGACTTGCTCTTCCACTTAACCGTTGGATTTGGGTAAGGGAATTTGGAAGAAATGTTTTGTTACCGAGGAACTTTTGGTAATGAACTGGAATTTGTGTGGAGTAGATGAGGGAAACCCCAGATGACAATCTCACCTAGTTCGACTGAGCGACGTTATCTTAAACACGTTATTTTATTTTGTGTTGTCTTAAACAGCATCCAAGTACATTTGTGGGTGGCTTCAATAAGGGGGCCCCCGAAAAGACGTCCGCCCCGTCCCTCGTTACGCGTAGGGACGCTACTGTTCACTGCAGGTCGTGGTGACTAGTAAGAGTCACCATACTATATGAAGTCACCATACTTCGAAAAATGCAACTTAAGAGAAAAAAAACATGAACGGAAATGCACCATGTTTATTTATATATATTTTTATTTATTGTCAGTCTAACTGGTTTCATGTTGGTACACAGCTTGAACTCAATGTAGCCAACGCTTTTACTTCGCCATCGTCCATAAGAGAAATGATAACGGTACCTCGCGTTCAGTTGGCAAGACATTCGATATTCAATTCATAACCAACTTCTGCATCGAGCGTGTGGAACTAATACTACTTTGTGTCTTAGTTTGTTGTGTTATTAACTTGTATTTATTCACAGCAAATAGTCGCTTTTACGACTACTCTTAATATTTTTTTTGGATATTACTTAAATTCTTTGTGACCACGTTTTTATTGAAATTTTCCTACCAGGTTTTCCTTGAAATTTTCGCATGTTTCAAGGATTTGTTTCGTAGAGGTTGGCAATTTGTTTAAGGCAGCCACATTGAATAATTTTAGGTAAAGTATCGTGACTTTGAGTCAATGGTTCTATTCATAATTTTCGCGGAGAGTAATATGCAATAAACTGTTCCAAAATTGTTTTGGTAGAAATTAAATGAATGAAATGGATGTTGCTAATAAGTTTTCTTGAGAAGTACATGGCCAGAAAGGAAGAAAGAAACAGGAAGAGAGGTTTAATACTAGATCCGGGAAATTAAAAATAGGTTATGGGAGGCAACAGAGTAGGGACAGAAAGGGCATATGAAGAACAGGGTCGCTCAAAAACTATTCGTCTGTGAGTGAAAAAAGGAAATGGAATTGCGAAGTTACGGAGCAGCAATTTACGCTCCAAATCAGCTCTTACCAATTCTGAGATCTAACCACGGAACAAACGAGGGGTGATGTTGGTTGCATCTTGGCGAAACTGTTTTTTAAATTAGGTCTCGCTCAAATATTCTCTCGACTGCTTTCAATGGCAAATTTATGTGAGTGGAGTGGAATCAGTCATTCATGTTGCAATGTTTTCTATTATGTCCTAACAAATTCATTAATTACTTTCTCTAATGAAGCGGGTCCCATTACTCTTACTACTAAAATATCACCGAGAATGATTCCGACTTTAATACAGAAATTTGCATAATATGGTATGGCTAATGAAAGCAATTAAACTCTTTAATTTGTATGATCTTTTGCCTCATTTTATTCACATATTCATTTCATTGACGTCAAAACACACTATGAAGAGTGGAGTGAGAAAAGAACTGTATTGTCTAATTCGATTGTCTAATTCGATCTAATGGTATTCATCCTCCCCCCCCCCACAAACGTCAAACGATCTTTCGTCATTCATATTTTTTCACTGAGAGTTTTCCTTTATTCAAATTTTTTTTATCACGTTGTCAAAAATAATATAGATTTTTACTGAATAATTACATTGACCAACGTCACTATAAAATTGAGGAACGAACCAGTCATGCGTTGTGCACGGAAAAATATATTGTACACTAAAATGTTTTTGGTTTATTAATAATGATTATATGTGCACTATATTGATAGGAAATTTTACATTCCTCCCGATAATGTGATCTATCTCCGGGCATCCACATGTACTAAGATGACGGAGATTGTCACGAAGAAAGAATTCGCTTAGAAAAGAGAAAATATAGCGCGAGAACGAAATATGGAAAATTATTGTAACAAGGAAAATCTCTGTAGGAAAATAAATAAAACATGAAAACCCGAGAAACGGAATATATGTTAACAGGGGAAAAGTATACCCAGGAGGCATACTTGGGCACCGGTTTTACCCAGGTCTCCAGGATAGCAGGTCTGGATGAAAATGGAGTACAGAAGTGGAGGTAGAAAGGGTGAAGTGGTCAGCTCCCCAGCGATTAGTCATGCGCTTCCCGGGTTCCTTTTGCGGATCATCGCCACTTTCCTCATCCTGCATTCATTTCACTGCTTTCTGGGGTTAGGATTTTTAGGTGCACACTCTTTTTCATTGGGTATATTAAAGCCCTTTGGTGAAATATCTCTAGATGTTAAAGGAGGCATTTTTTTCAGTCCAATTTTCCCTTTGGTGGGACGTTTATCCGTTTTACGCCGACTGTGCTCATAATGCCATTTTTCCCTTTTATAGTAGCTTTTCAAAAATCTTTTTCCCTTTTTTCTGTAGCTTTTCTCATTTATAAGAGAGATGGCGTGAAAGTTTATTCCATTTATATATGGTTTCGTAAAATATTTAAGTAACGTTCAATCATTGTCTCTTCAGCTTGCAATGAACATGCGAATAGTAAGCGTAAGTCCTTTGAGAAAACGCGCGACTAAAAGCAGATCTGCAACAAAGACAAAGTACTCTTTCTCGTCTACAGCTCTTTTAGATTCTAAAAAAAGACATTCCATCTCCTAATAATAGAAACAGAAGAAGATGAGTGATGATTTAATATACTTGTTCGTAATTTAGTACACTAGAATAGGAGAAAAATGATTTCTTGAATAAGTTAAGTAAAACTGCACCTTTTTTGTTCCCTGTTTATCTTTTCCCATCCTTTTTTCGTAGAATATTTGCACCTAAAAATCGTAACCCTGGTTATTACATACGTTCTACATGTGTAGACAACGGAAGAACGTGAATTATTTTTAATTTTATTGTAATATTTCCAACTGAAGAGAAGGATAATGTATTTATGCCCCATCCTAGCCCGGGTTTTTCTCCGGTTTTCCTTCGGGTAGAGGCGGATTTTTTTTATAAAGACTCGCTAGGCTCTTGCCTAGGGCGGCATCTATTGAAATAATTATTCGCGAATTTAGTGTTATTTAATAGTTACGATTTATAAACAATACTTTCCGAATCATTTATAGTTTGATAATAATACGTACTTGTGAATTGATTTTTTTGTTTTTTATTAAATACAGTATTTGTTGGTATTATGTTAATATTATAACATGTGCCGAACTATTTTTATCGTTAGGAGTATATAGAAATGTTAAATCCACCTCTGTCTAAGGGCTCTTGATCGTAATTGATGGGATGATCCCTTGCTTGCTTTCGGAGAGTAAATTAGTTTATTGTCCTCCACGCGGTCATACGCAGTTAGTACTGTTTTTTGACAATAAATTTATTATTATTAAATTTATTATTATTATTATTATTTTAAAAAACCATTTTCAATGAATACGTGAATCAATTCGATTGAGCATAACTTCACACGTACGTATCCTGGCAACAGGAAATAAATAAATAGATAGGGTCGCTAGTGAGATTGACGGAGTGCCTTTCTGTCTGTCCTTGAAGTCTCGCTCTGCTGAGTGGCTCTTCAAGCGAAACGGAATTCGTTCAACCAGCGACATCTGGAGCGAAGAAACAAACTAATGACGTCACAGACATCAGCGGAGATGAGGTTGAACGGTTTCGAAGACTCCGCGTATTCAACCACTGAGATATTCAGGTGTTTCACAGCTGACTTATGGTCTTACCTTTTCCATTAAATGAATGCTACAAATAGCGCTTTATAATTCCGTTTTCGTTTTATACGAATAAATGCAGTCAACACCGCTCCAACCCAAGAACAAAATACTTTATGGTTGTCAGTGTGGCTTTATTTTCCAATGCTACAATCACCACGAATTGAATATAAAATGTTATTTTCTTGTTTTTAATTTTAGCTATGGATCATATGCGGAACTACATTCTAAATTCGAATACGTAGCACTCGAATTGTAATGTCAGAATTCGAATATTGTAGAATTAAGATTTATTCACACGGATGTGTATACACCACCATTAAAACTCCTATTCACGACTTTCAACAAAATGGGAAATCACTTCAGGAATATTAATTTCCAACTGTATTACGCTTGGAAAATAATAATCACGATTTCCATGCATGGAATTGAACATTCCTTTCTATAATAGTACCACTGAAATATGTTGCTCAAAACCACTCGTAATTTGAGGTTAGGTCTCTATTTTGTTCTTTGCTTCGATCCAAAGACAACTGTTTCGCAACTTGGGGTCTGCACGGTTCAGCGGTTGCCATGGTAACTACTACACACGTCCTTCGCGCGCGAGTTATCCCATGTTTATTAGCAGCCGTTTTCGGAACTCCTTGCTTACTCTCGAAGTAAAATTAAATTTTCTTTTCTTAGTACGTACTGTATGACTTCATAATGTTTGGAGGGATTGACAGTGTGCTGATGTATGAGTCCTAAATATTCTTGTTATCGTACGTGATCATAGTAGTATAGTAGATAATGCGGTGATTTTATCTACTGTCGCATTTTATCTACTGTCGATATGGGATTTTTTAAAATTAATTTTTGTCAACACACCTTACGATACACCTGATATCTTGCTTAAAATCAACCAGTTCAATTTCCTTAATGATTACGAATCTAGTCATTGCACCTTTGTGGATATTGCGCATTGACATTTTTTGGAGAGCTGGTTTCATTGATGAGTGAATGGGAAATTCTCACTTATGTTTCAACTATCAGGCCAATCCAGTCCGATTTGAAATGGAGAGCAGTTTTATCTTTGAGGAAAGGGACCGGGCCTACAGGTCACATCTCGTCATCCTTGTGCGAAGGCGAAGACCGCAAGCAAACGTCGTCGGGTGTGTAACTGGAAATCACTTACATCCCTCAAATTTGAAATGTTTAAAAAATCTATTTATTCGGAAAGGCTCTAGTCCATTTAAGACCCTAGAACTGAACATTTATTTAACTTAAAAAAAAAATTCTTCTCTCTCTAGTGCAACAACATTTCTTTGGAACTTTTCAAAATGATAATGAATTACATTTCAGTGGGGTCCAAAGTTTCTATCTGAAACGTCCGTATAATTCAAAAGACTTAATAAGTTCGGAATAATCCTGATTCATATATCAAAGGAAAAGTGTGTGAAATTTGAGCCGCAGCTAGTAAATTGCTTGATCCAACTGATGAATAGAGAATTAATTACCACTTTTCAGCTAGTTCCATTGGTTAGAAAACTTGAAAGGGCATTCAGAAGTAGTTTTTGTATAATTGAGTGCTCTGCGTCGACTGTGATCGCAATTCATTAACGGCTTAAGAATTTATTCATTGCTGTTACGTACTAATTGAGTGCAGTGTACTGACTTCCTTTTTTTTACAAAACAAGGCTCATTTTTGAGGGGATGATCAGAATAACCGGAAGACATTTTTTCGCGAACATGTCCTCAATTTTAAGCCTCTCTCCTCTGTCCGCGAAAAAAGCGCGATAAGGTCCTGATGTTTTTACGGATCGACCGTAATATGTTCTGAAGCTAAGAGGTTTTCACAGGTTGTGGATTATCTCATTAATTTTTTATTCTCTGTGAACAGATTAGTTGAGTAGATTATAAATACCATACGTGACAGGTTTATTGATGATACTGCACAATTTTAAGGCAAACTCTCGTCAGGAGTTGAAGAAGTATATGGCAGACAGATCTAAACTGTTGGCAGCAATATAAAATTCAGAGAAATGCAAATGAAGAGTTCCTTAACCTGAGGAATACTGACCTATATTTTCTCGTGTTCGTTACCAACGAGGGTGTCCAATATCAACGAATATAGGCGAATTTCTATGCTAATAGATTAAAATACTTAATTGAGAACAAATTGTAGTGTAAAAAACATTTATTATACAGTTTTGGAGTCAGTGTGACTCAGTGAGTAGAACGCTGGATGGCCGGTTGGTGGGGATTTTTCATCGCACTTCAACATCCAGATTGACTCCCAGGCTTACTCAGCTTCCTGTGAGATGAGTACCGGCTCTATCCTGGGGTCAAACCGGCCGGAGCCTGCTGCCGGTCACATCTGCTCCTCCTCCTGCCGAGGCCGAGAAATTGCGGATCTCTACCCTACGCGAACCCCTTGAGCATCTTCCGGGCCTGATGAGAGACAGTTTGATTTATTGACCTTTTGTTACATTTATATGAAATTGAATAATACACTTATTTGACTTATTACTTCGTCCCACTGGTATTGCTGGGATTAACATCTTAATCTTTGGGACTGTTATGTGTTTCCTATAGTTAAATGTAATGCAATTTGAAGTTTGCAACCATTGTTGTTCATCGTATATTTTGTCCGTATGCATGATTAATTCCATTAAATTTGCCTTCTTTCTTTCTTTCTTTCTCCTAATGTCCTCGATTTTCTCCTTCGTTGTCCTCTGTTTCGAAGTGCAGGATCTGTTCATCCTGAGGAGGATTAAAAAAACTCGTTTAACTTCAACTTTCTATGCAATTCAACTTCTACACAATCCTAGATAACGATCGTACATATGTTATTTGTCATACTCCACAACGAACCTTTTAATTTAGGGAACACGACTGATCGTTAATGCGACATAAAAAAACAGTATATTCCTATCATTTGGTGACAATGTACTGAGGACTACAGAGTCGCTTTTCTCAGTTTTAGAGCTCTGAGTTTTTTTGTTTTTTTTTCAATTCAGGGTCCCATAAACAATTGTAACCTTCTAATCGGAATTTTGATCTTTATGAAAAGTTTTGATGTTTTAGTAACGTGGTATTAAAAAATTAACAAAAATGTTTACCTTATAAGTTAGTATATTACTTTCTCTAATGGTAAATTATTTTACGTCGAAAGATTTTTATTGATGTTATTTCTTCAAGAATTGAAAATTTTCAAAATAAACAAAATTGCATATAATAATTGTTCAAAATTATTATTAAAAAATTAAAAATATTTTTAAAGACTTTTCAGAGTCCTTTGCCAGTATCCACTAGATCAGCGTGTAAAAACGGCACTAGAGGTCTACAAGATACACAAAAAAAGCATAAAATTCTGCTTTACGGTCCATAACGTTTATGTATCATTTTCATCTCACTAGGTCTCGACCAGACTGACCTCGCGCAGACCTACTGTCACACTGAACGATGTTACTCTGTGAACTATTTCAAAACAGCTGAGATGCGGTTATCTACATTCAACGCCTGTGAAGACTATGGTAATCTGCGGAATAATAATAATAATAATAATAATAATAACAACATATTAATTCGATGACTGTAACCTACCGAACAATAAACATGAAAAATTTCATAGTAATGCCTTATTGGATCAAAATGGTACAGCTTCAGAAAAGGAAAATATAAAAAAATTAGAAATATTTATTTTAAAGCATCAGTTATAAAATTGTGAGTATGTTTGACATTAATTTTCTTTATTATTATTATCTGCTTTTACTGACTATTTATTGCAGAAAAACTTCCTTTAACAGATTCTTGTCAATAGAGGACAAATTTAAGATCCCGAGTGTCCATTGTAATCCCAAATCAATTTTTTAGAACTCTTGGGTGACTTCATCCTGCGGAAGTACCATTCAACCAAGTAATAAAAATAACAAAAACAACAACTGAAAATTAGTTTTCGAAAAAATAGCACGACCTTTAATAATCAGTTGTTGTTTTTTGTGAAACAAAATATTTTCGACACTAACAAACCACGGACGCGCATCATGAGTTATTCTGTATCAACAGCTCTTTGTATTAACGTATATTTTATTGTTTATAAAATGTTTATTAACGTATAAATTCGTCTTAGGATTCTCGATCACCTAAGAAAAGGCTGGAAAAAACAACAGGTGAAATAACGGAAACAAATGTCTCTCTAAGGAGAAGAGACAAAATCCTGAATTTTGGACGACGCTATGACATGTATTTGAGTTAAATTTCACAAAATTTGCATTCTGTGAGTGGAGAAAGACTTATTTCAAGAAACAATTTTATTTTTTTATTCAAAATTCTGTAGTTTGCATGTAATCTCTTTAAAACTGGACGAATTTCCTCCGGAAGAACCTATTTTTAAAATTTTTCTCCGGTTATGTGTTTTATGGAAGAAATGAGAACGATTCTGGTCGATAGATCACCAACAAAATTATGTACGACAATCAAAATTGAGAACGTATTTTACTGATTGGAAAGTATTTAAGAAATATGAGTGGTTGGTAGAAATTAATGGTGACCCTAGAAGATGTAAAGAACTGTTTTTCTTTCTTTTGATTGTGAATATACGAACAGTTATTGGTTTTAAAAGCATCTGATTAAGCATTTTTTTATTTAAAATACTACTTATTTGGAGCGTGTGCTTCGGTTTCTTAAGTATAAAATATAAAAACATCGAGTAAAATAAAAATTAC